>JBBHKE010000566.1:0-32001 GCA_037447655.1 Zygnema cylindricum | reverse complement strand
ACATTCTTGTACTTTGTACTCTTTGGCATTGTGGAAGTACGTGACATCATGATTAGCGTCGCAAATCTGACACGGTACTGTAGTAAGCTATTTATTTCGCAAATCAAAGGGAACGCGACAAAGCGTCACAAATGTGACACGGTAGTACACTATTCATTTCAAAAATCTTAGGGAACGCGACAAAGCGTCGCAAATTTGACACGGTAGTACAATATTCATTTCGAAAATCTTAGGCAACGCGACAAAGCGTCGCAAATCTGACACAGTAGTACACTATTTATTTCACAAATCTTAGGGAACGTGACAAAGCGTCACAAATCTGACACGGTAGTAACACTATTCATTTCGCAAATCTTAGGGAACGCGACAAATCGTATTTATTGGCTTATTCCGTCGTACATTGATTAATTTTGTACTTTTTCGGTTACGGGCGGGCACGGTTAGTCTCGAAAAATCAAGATTCGGTTTTTTTTTTTCCTGTAAACGACGGTCGGTTAACGGTTAACAATTTTGGAGCGTGACAAAACTCGGTCGGGCGTCGGTTACTCAGATTTTGTAAAAAAAAAAACGGTCGGTTTCGGGTATGATTTTTTTTGACTTTTGCTACACGCATCACCTATCGCTTTTATCTAGTTTGTTCTGCTGCCGATACAGCATTGCGATGCGTAGTATGCGGATATCGATGTGATACAAGCTACGTATCGCTTTGCAATACATTCAGCGAAAAGTTCTCATCGCTTACCTTTCAGTTTTTCACACCTTGGTCGTCTGAAAAATCACGAACAACAGCATCTATAGTCAGCTATAGAGCTAGACACGTGGACAGGTTTGTCCACTGAATCCACTTTAACGACGATCTGTGTACTACCGAAATTTCCATTGCCGTACAATATTGTACGGTTGCTACCACATCGAGAAGGTACTAGGGGGGATGTATTGTCCAGGGGGTTTGCACTTCAGCCGCCCAGCCTTCCCCAGGCACACCTTTTTCTGTTCACTTTTTGCACTTTTTGCTAAACATCTTCCTTCCGTTTTCACCCCTCTCTCTCTCTCTCTCTCTCTCTCCCAACCATCCCAACCATGGGACTAATTCCTGTGCATGACATCTCCCTCCCTCAACAGAAATCTTTTGAATCACGTCCTTTCCCTCTCGTCATCTCTCCTTTCCATCAGCCGTCTATCTCTATCTCCCCTCTCTCCTCTCCCTCACCTACTTCTCTCCCTCCTTCCATTCCTTGCAGTGGTGACGTCCTTCAGCTCAGTGACGTCACGTCTTGGATTCAAAAAAACCTTAAATCTCTCGAATCTCTCTTGCACAGCCATGGAGCAATATTGCTGAGAGATTTTCCTGTAAAAAATGCCACTGATTTCAACACTATTGTTGAATCTTTTGGCTGGGAGGAGTTTCCGTATGTAGGAGGAGCGGCTCCTAGGAGTAATGTTGTCGGTAGAGTATTTACTTCTAATGAATCTCCTCCTGACCAGAAGATTCCTTTCCATCATGAGATGGCTCAGGTTAGTATTTAAGAGAGGTTTGTTTTTTGGTCTTTGCTTTGGTTATAATTTGTTTTTTGTTTTGGTATTTGTTTTGGTTTTTTGTTTTGTTTTTATTTTTGTTGTTTTGGTTTTTTGTCTTGATTTTTTATTAGGTTTCTGGTAAGGATTAGTGTTGCCGTTCCAGCTGAGGATTTTAATTTCTTTTCATTTTGTTTCTCCTTTTTTTTTTTTTTCTTGTTATCTCATTTCGTTCGTTCATCTGTTTGTTTGTTTAGTTTCTCGATTTGTGTATTCTTTTCCTTTTTTTTTCCTGCTAGTTTTGGTTTTGTTTTGTATATTCCTGTTTGTCTCATGTATGACTTTGTTCTTGTTTTATGTGTTTGCCTAGTATGTGTCGTTTTTTTTTACATTTTGTTTTTTTTTTTGTGTTTGGTTAATTTTTTTTGTGTTCACTATTTTTTGTTTTCTGTAGTTTGTAAGTCCATTGCGATTTAGTTTTACGCAGTTCTGTTGTTCGTTTCTGCTTCCTTTATTTTTTGTTTTGTTTTTTTTCTTTTTCTGGTTTTTTCAAATTTACTTCTTCAAGTTTTGTTTTGGATCCCCGATGATATTCAGAAATATAATTTTTAACTTTTGGATAGAGTTTCTACCTTATTTAAAAAAGTAAAAACGGAAAAAATGCTGAATTGAAGTTTGGTTTACCCGATGATGTTAGTTTTACACATTTTTTCTGTTTTTTGTTTGGAATGTTGCGAAATGTATAATTGCTTCATGCTTCAACAAAACATAACATGGTTCAGAATACTTTATGTTTCTTTTGTTAGCAGTTTGATTTTTCAGTTGAATAACTATTTTTTCATTCATTGTTATTGTCATAAGAGAAAGGATTCAAGAGACAAAGAATCATTAGTACTAAGTTCAGGTTGGGTGATCTCTTTAAATTAATAGTTTTTTAAATCAGTGGTATTAACGTTATTTTATTAACTTTAGTGAAAAAACTTAAAAGTCACGTTTGAATTTGCTTTTATTGATTTCAAAAACAGTAAATGGTGTATTCAAGTTGGTCTCCATGAAGTTTATATGCCAAAATCTCAGGGTCTACACATGAAGCAGTGTAAATCACAGCAAAATAAAAATAAATATTTACATGAATTGGTATAAATTTTGATTTCTATTTTCTATTACCTCGTCTGTAGCTATTATTTCCCATTTTGACCGATTTTTTCTGTCCACAATCATTACTGTGAGACGCAATTATTACTGTTGTGTACACAAAAAAAAGAAAAGGGAAAACTAAAGAAAAAAGAAAAGATTGAAGTCTTTGCATTCGTGTTAAGAAAATCAGTTTTTTTGCTGTTATAAAATTATGTCCCACTTACTGCTTGTTGTAATTTATGTGATGGAGTACTATTACGTGTAGCAAATAACAGTTTTTTTTATTTATGCAAAAATAGGGGGCGACACGAATGTTTTTTCTTTCCCCTTCGTCTATGCATCAAATACGAAATGGGGGTTCAAAATGAGTATATTTCTTGTCAATTGTAGTGAAAGTTCCTTGTCTGATAATTTTCGCCATATTTAGCATCAGAATTTCATTATGTATCATATTGCTAACAAAATGACAACTAAAAACCATTTATTTACTATTTATTTATTGTTTATTTATTGTTTATTTTTGTTTTTGCCGTTTGTGCTTTTGTTCAGGTTCCTGAATTTCCTTCAAAGCTATTCTTTTATTGTGAAGTGAAACCAGGAGAAGAGGGAGAAACTCCTCTTCTGTTAAGTCATACCCTGTTAAAAGAAATGGAAAAAAGAAGGCCAGAATTTGTTAAAGAACTGAGAGAAAGAGGTCTCGTTTATACAAGAGTTCTTGGAGAAGGAGACGATCCGACTTCTGCCATTGGACGAGGCTGGCAGTCAACATTTCACACAAAGGACAAAAAAGAAGCTGAGAAAAAGTCAGTTAATTTTTTATTTTTCTGACGGTATAAGGTCATTTCTGCTTGTAATAAATTACAGCCGATCTGTTTTTGTTTTTTCCCTTTGCTCTTGGATATGGTTTTTCTTCAGTAAAACCCCTTTAGACTTTTGCTTGTAAGGGGAGGAGGAGAGGCGAGCAATTTTCTAGTTGTTGAAGCGTCTTCTCAGTTAAATGTGTTTATTTGACAGGAAAAATGTTCTTTTTAGTATGTGAGAATGAACCTTCTATTGAAATATGGTTGTTTTGTGAGTGTTCATGATGGCAATTTGTTTAGAAAATGCATTGGTTTGTCTTTACACTACTTTATTCCGAATCTATCTTTGATTATTTATTTCTATTTTGCAGAGGAGCTGGTCTTGGAGTTAACCTCGAGTGGCAACCTGATGGTTCCGTGAAAACAGTGACGTCAGTTTTACCGGCTTTAAGGAAAAATCCTTCAACAGGTGAAGAAACTTGGTTCAATTCTATGGTTGCTGCCTATACAGGATGGAAAGACTCTCGAAATACTCCGGAAAAAGCTGTTACATTCGGAGACGGAAAACCACTCCCAGGAGATGCTGTACTGGAGACGTTGAAAGTAATGGAAGAAGTTAGTGTGGCGATTCCATGGGAAGTGGGAGATATTGTTTTAATTGATAATAACGCTGTCCAACATGCGAGAAAAACATTTGTACCGCCCCGTCGTGTTTTGGCGGCATTAACGAAATAAATCAATTTCATTGGTCATGGTCGATCATTCAATGTACTTGTCAGTTAAAGCTGTACCATTTGTACTTTTTATCAGTTTTGGCGGTCGGTTTTTGAAGTCAGGAGGCAGGGCGGGATCTACTTTTTGCAGCTTTAACTTTTTTTGCTTTTTTCATGTATAGTTCCAGTGTTAAAGAGCTTGTCCTTTTTTTTCCGATTGCTAAAAGCACCACGGTTCTCAAGAACGATGAAAATATATTATTTTGTCCTTTTCGACGCTTTATCAAAAAGAAGTAAACATTGTGGAGGACTGGAGATTGTCTGGGAAGGTTATTGGGGTAATTTCTTTGCCAGTTTGAGGTATGTATGTCATGGAAACAGTAATAAAGAGACCTCTAAACTTTAATTAATTGAAGAAAAAAAGTGATCAAAAGTGTAGGATAAAGGATTTTATTGCAGCAGAAGTTTCAAAGTCGGAGGTTAATGTTTTATGATTGTTATGTGCATAAATTTTCAGGAGGACAATTTGCTCCTGATTGCAATTAGAAATTTAAGTCGAACCTTGTCCTTGGTTTTGATACTAAGCAAGAATGACGTCATTGCTTGTCTAAAATGTACGTGGTACAAGATATATCTCAATTCACAACATTTCCATACATTACTGTATATTTGGTGGTTTCGGTTTTCGCGTATTGGCAAGGGCAAGGTTCTCAGGTCTCTGTTGTAGTCGACACACCAGTTTCTGTTTATACTGCCGATAAAATGTGAACCGTGTAAAAATTCCATAAAATTCCATAAAATTCCATAAAATTCCATAAAATTCCATAAACAAATCCTACTCTGGAAGGTGCACCTTCATTAATCCTCTGAGATAGGACGATACCTTAGGGAAAGACCTGAAGCATATCATTGGTCAACAACTCAGTAGCAGATGATTGAAGAATTTAAACCTTCACAAGCCCCAGAGCCACAGAGCCGACAACAAATCATTGTGGATTTGGGAGCTGGAGAATCCTTCGGTCTCCAACTTTGACGCAAATGCCAACCGCAAACGTACAGAAACTTGTTGAAAGAAACATGCAAACGATAGTTTGATTGCTCCTGAATAATTTACCCACAACGACTTGATCCGTATAGCTACACCAACTTAAACCTTAATGCATGAGTTGGCTTGTGAGCGAGTTCCACGAGGCGCAGCTGTAAGGGAAGTGGGGCCCACCGTAGCACTAAGGTCAAGTGTAGATGAATGCCACCAAGCAGAACGATATGAATTTGGGGTGAATGGGAAGATAACACGTACTTTGTCTACTTTCCATTCACACTCGACAAAATGCTGGTGGCGGGTTATGGGGGCATTGCAAAAGGATGAAAACCTGGTACAACTTTGTGTGGGTTGGAGTGCACCGGGCAGTGCCTGTGTGAGCAGTCTCATCAAGTCATCCATGTTTGCAGAACACTAAAGGGACAGGTCCGCCTCTCAAAGAGAACTAGTGGAAGTTGAGAAGCGCAAACATGTGCGGCGAGTAGAAATTTTTTAACCACTCCTCATCCTCAAGGGTTAAACTCCTTTTTTCTCAGGAGAGTGGAGTGTGTATGCACAAGATGCTGATTCAAGTGGTCATTAATTTGGTGCTACAGAAGGCGCAGACACCGCAATCCTTACATTTTTAGGCTTTCATCCTCAAACGCAAAGAAACATGAGGCACATGGAGGACCTGTGCCTGCCATAGGTCTCATGGGGATTCAACAGTCTACAGTTAGGGGCAAAATTTGTATGCTTATCGTGATGAGTGAATGGATAGAGCTGGTAAACAGTTCCAGAAGCTAAACTATCTTTATGTATTTTGGCACTTTTATTTGTTAAGGCTTTGAATGAAGAGCTCGGTGTCAGTAACTGTCTCAGGGTCGGTCAGGACGTGACATACACCTCCCATCACTACAACGCTAATCGTTATTAGTGTTAAAGCTTTTTACGCTACTTAAAACATAAGTTATCCGTACACACCTGTCGGATTTTCAATTGGAGCGAAAGCTGAGAATATTATCTTTCAATCGCAACCGTCCGATCTACAATCCGACATGTAAGTACGAAGAAAAGACGGTTTAAAGTGGCAAAAAAAATATCAACACTAAGAGCGATTAGCGGTGTAGTGATCCACACAAGGTAGCAGAGGCATCACAAGGTGCAAAGACATTAGGAACTAAAAAAAGTGTAGAGATTGCGACTTTTAAGGCACATTACACCACGTGCTACGACATTCATGTCGGTACCTCATGCATGTCACAATTAACAACAATGATAACAAAAAAGGGAGCTTGTGAAAGAATTTGCGTGTTTGTGCCCACTTTCTTGCATACAGAATTTCTGGACTGCAGAAGTGTGCAAAAAGATTGAGGAAGCTGGTACCTTGAGAGAAAAATATTCATAATACTGGATGTTAAATAGCCATATGCCTATTGTTAAGGTTGGTCTTCTCTCAACCAGTGATCTCTCAAATCCTGAGTGCCTCCAAGATTGTGACTTCTAATTCCTAGTATCACACAACACCACCCTCCTCATCTTGGGGAACATTATTGAAAACTCAAAGATTTAAAACAGAGAAAAATGCTTCACATGGATTACAATCGTTTACAAGTTCGTAGAGAATGACACGACGACGAAAAAAATGGCTAGAACAAAAGGGAAATAAACTGGAGTGCTTTCTAATGTGGATTACGGTACCAATATGGGCTCTAGCTCCTTATTTTCGCGAAAGGTACACCAATTGTAAAGTGTTTCATTCCTGCTTTCCCCAAAATCTCACAGGAAATCCTTTTTTGCACCTACATTCTCCTGTACCAACTGTAAGTGACAATTTTTTTTTGTATGAACAATTTTCATTCCCATTCATAAAAAGGAACCGAAGAGGCTCTTTGGCGTCAATTTTTTTAAGAAACTCCCAAAGAAGATTTTTTGCGAAAATGTCAGTTGGGAATTCTGGGCCGAAAAAGACTCGAAACGATATCAGAAAAACTCCAAGAAAAGGTAAAAGAACCAAGAAACATTACGATTCACAAAGTTGAAGCCGTGGAATGATATTCATCGATTGCAATTCCTGCACAGAAAAGAGATTTGCCCAATGAATTGTATAGATCATAAAACAGAAATGCTATTCCAAAAGTTTTTAGCCTAAACAAACCAAAGACTACAAACGGTAGAATGAATGCATTGACTGTTGTACTGAAAACAGTGCTGTAGTGGCACTATACTGTCGGTCGCTATCAGTGTTAAACATTTTTCGAGCCATAAAACGTCTTTAACTTTATTTTCAACAGTTGAATGGTTTGTTTTAATGGACCAATCAAAAGGTAAGACCATTACCTTTCTCAATTTCAAGCCTGAAAAAGAAAATCTAACAGTTGAAAATAAATTTAAAGACATTTTTACGGCCCGAAAAATGTCTAACACTAATATCGATGGGCAGTACCGTGGGACACAAGGTTTATAGTCTTCTATGTGCTTGCAGTTTTCGCTAGAGTAACTACTGCAGTGAACTAATCCATGCCGTACAGAAACAGGCAGTAAATCCACATCGTCAAAATTGGTATTTTGACACGTACAGATTAAAGTATGCACAAAGTAAAGATGCATTTTTTAGTCCATACTATGAGATAAAGTATTAGAACAGTTATAGACTTGATTCTATGCTATTGAACTAAGAACAAGCAAAAGAAAAAAATTATACATCCATGTGTTTGGACTTCCCAGACATGGACCATAAAAAATGGACAAAGAAAACCAAAACAATACCGGCTTTGTATTGACAAAATATAGCTGTTGAAGAATAATTTAGACTGGTAAGATTTTTGTAGCCTAAAACAAGAGGAAGTCATAACGACAATACAAAAAACAAAAGAGAGGAGGAAACAGATTTAAAACCTCTTACAGAAAGCAGAAACCTTAAATAATTGAATGTTCTGGAGAGGAAAACCACAACGCCCATTGCTATAAGGGTTAAAAATACTAGACCGCGAATCGTTATTAGCGTCAAGGTTTTTTTTGCCACTTAAAACATCTTTTCTCCGTACACACTTGTTGGATTTTCAATTTGAGACCGCCAATCGGAAGCTGAGAATGTTACCTTTCAATCACAACTGTCAGATCCACAATCCAACAATTGTGCATGGAGAAAATATGTTTTAAGTGGCGAAAAAAACCTTGACGCTAATAACGATTCAAGGTGTAATAGTTTTGCAACCTTTTTGGCCGGAAATCACAAAATAGTGTCAACAACACGAGCAAAGATTATGAAGGTCTGCTTACCTGAAATAGTAATTTGCAAGCATAAGGCAACTTCATTTCTTGGATGTTGTCTCCGTTTTTACAAAGGGAACAAAGGGCTTTTTTGAGACCATGGTGGTAATATCCCATTAGACCACAATTTGTGCACACCTGATAAATTCCAAAAGGAAAGATATGGATAAAGACGAATAAGTTTCAGACATAATGCCAAACAAAAGTAGTACCACAATTCTAATTTGAAAAAAAAGATCGAGTTTCTTACTCAAAAAATCCAACTTATGAAGACTATAGATCATAGGATCTCTGCATCTTCTGATTTTGGTGTTTTAAGATGACCTCTATGTTGCCATTCACAGTTTTAAGTTTCCAGAGAAAAAATAAGTAAATTTGAAACTGCCCCCCACACCATCCCCCCCTCCCCCCTGGACCTATTTCTCACTGTCCTTCAAATTTTACATCTGTTTTGCCAAGCACAAAATTGGACTTGCGACAATTGTCATAAAAACGACAAGCTCTTTAGCTACATATTGAAAAGAAGTTCCTCAAAGAGTCAAAATTTGAAACCTTTATAATATTACATTGCGGCAAAGCACCTGATAATATGTTACAAAACAGGGGCTTTCCTTCTCTCTCTCCTTCCTCCCCTCCCCCCTTCCCCACCTCCCCCTCCCGCTCCCCCTCCCACTCTCTGTCTTCTCTCTCTCCATCTTGCCTTCTCCACCCACGTCTCCCGCCCTCCCTCCCTCCCTCTCCCACCTTCCACTCACATGCACAATAAACTGGTCACTGGAGATCATGAGTCACTCGAGAATCATCATGGAGGCTCCATAGGCGATGAGACAGTCTCTCTCCATCTCTCCCAGCCTGAGTCCTCCGTCTCTACTCCTCCCCTCTGTGGGCTGTCGAGTCAAAACCACACGGGGCCCTCTCGCTCGAGCATGCATTTTGTCCAAAACCTGGACCAGGTTCAGAAACAGGGCTTTCTTTAGGGTCTTAGAAGTTTTTTGGAGGCTTTTTGAAGGATGCTTAGAAGGTTTTTGAAGGTTTTCGAAGATTTTTGAAGGGTTTCTGAAGGTTTCTGAAGGTTGTTAAGTGCTGTTGTAAGGTGTTAAGGGAGTTTTTGAAGGGATATCGAAGGATAAATAATCGAGCATGAATTTTGAATTTTGAGGGCATGAATTTTGTCCAAAACCTGGACAGACACTGTTTCCTGAAGGGTTATAGAGGGGTTTCTTTTAAAAGGGTTCTTGGTGAGTTTCTGCAAGGAAGAGTTCCTCAAAGTTTCCAATAGCATTTCAAGAGTTTTTGAAAGGTCGTTTCGGCACTTTTGCAGGTTTTTGAAGGTCTTTGAAGGGGGTTTGAAGGAGTTTTTGAAGGATTCTAAAAGGTTTTTAAAGGATTGATGAGGGTTTTCATTTAAACGTCTTTGAAGGGCAACCAAAGGATTTTTGCAGGGTTTTAGTGAGCTTTGCAAGAATTCTTGAAGGGTTTTCAAAAAGGCTTTTTTAATAAGTGTTTTCTTTCAAGGTTGTTGATCCTAATTTTTGAAGGCTTTAGATGCGTTTTTGAAGGATTTTTAGAGGGTTTTGAAAGTTTTCTGCAAGGCCTAACAGACAGTTATCGTAGCAAAAAAAAAATGCCCCCCTTGTAAACAAACAGGTGTCAGGAGGGAAAAATATTTAGATGAAAACCAAAAATGAACAAAGAAAAGCCAATGAAAAGCGGAAGGTAAAGAAAACCATAAGGAAAATAAAACCAAAAGCAACTAAAACTAAAAATACACCATACCATGTGCTTAAGTTTTTGATAATAAACTGGACCCATGAAGATATACGATTGCAGAGGTTCTCCTGTGATGCCTGTACCCACCAAATAAAGATATTAACAAGAGACATATATTGGCTGGAAGATCCAACAACCATAAGAGGACGTATTTTAAGTATTCTTGACACTAACTGACGCCAGGATTGTCATTCAACAAAAGCCAGCCATTACTCCTAAAAAAACAAAATACAAATAAAAGTTGCCCCTTTTTCTATTTTTCTCTCCTCTTAAAACAGAATCCCTTAAATCTCCTTCTCCCTCAGCATCTCTTTGTTCCATCCTCTTTCTCTTACTCGTCTTTAATTCCTTAACACGTCTGAAAATTTTACCTGAATACAGAAGGTCCTTTCCACAGTAGCTAAATCCATGCTTCACCAGAGTCTCACTGCAAAACGATCCCTCGATATATCCGTTCAGAAAAAAACACTACATTAAGAACTTCTCCAAGTAAAAATATTTATTATGTAGACTTATTATCCACATAAACTCTCCTCAGGTTGGAAAAGGAACATGACTTAATTTCCTGAATGGACTTACTTGGACTTACTTTTTTTGAATATAGCCAATAAGATACTAAATTACGTTGTCATTAGGCGCCTTTAAGTTTTTCTCATCATATAACCTATAATACTTTGCAATATAATGCAAACATATTCCTATTCCTTGTGTTTCCTAAACTTACACGAAGTAGAATCATGACCTTAACAGTCTCACTCTTGGTCCGCATAACCCCTACTGTGAAATTTGCTGAAAAGATGTTCCTTAACATAATTTTCTGAAAAAAAAGGCTCCTTTTCCTCACCTGATTGCCTCCACAGTATGGGCATGTCCACTGGGTTCTCCAAAAGCACTTCCATAATGAAACTTTCCATTACAAACACCGGCTTTTCCTCCGAGAAGCTCAATCATTTTCCCCACAGTCATTCGACTGCAACCATCAATAAGCAAAGTAAAATCATAATCTTGCCCATTTTCAGCATTACAGAAAGCACGTACGGCAAATATCATAAAATCAGCCGTTACCCACACCAATTGTACAAGAGATTTCTGGTCAGGAATGGAACAGTAATGTTGCCTGTAAACTCCTCATCCAATCTAGACATCACAGGAAAAACATCAAATGACCTACAGGAAAAAACTTCTGAAAAAGGCCAAAAAACTCTTTAAAAAAAGCAACTAGAAACGACATATAAGTCCATAAAGAAACAGGCACAGTCACAAGAAATCTAGGACAATATCTTTTCCACAATACTTAGTGTGAAAAAACTTAAGAAGAAAACCTTGACCGGTGCTCATCAACAGGAAATTTTCTTTAGAGGGAATAGTGTACATAATGATAGTACACGCATGCAGATTTGAAAAAAAAAGGGCATCTAAAGTTAGTGCCAGAATAAAGTTATTAAGACAGAAAACGACAGGAAATGGGACAGAGTATAAAACAAACCTTGGAAATCCATGGGGATTCATAATAAGATCAGGGCAGATACCCCTTTCAGTAAAAGGAAAATCCTCCTGTTGAACAATAGTTCCACAAACTCCCTTCTGTCCATGTCGACTACTGAACTTGTCTCCTACCTTTGAGGTTTTTAAAAATTACCAAAAACAAAAAGATTTGTATGTCAATATAAGCAATGGAATTCAGAATTTAAACTGATATTCAACCTTTTCCACATATCCCAAGACCTCACAATTACTTAAAAGAAAATCACATCCCTTAACCCATTTGTGTCTCAACCTCTTATCCATTCCCACCATCAGAAACGAAGGAGAAAAAAACGAAAAAGATACAAATAACTTTTTTTTAGGCAGAGTTCTTTCAAACAAATTCAAGATTGCTATACTCTCACCTCTGGTCTTCTTGTATGTCTTACGAGACATTTTATCACAAACTGGGACTCATCATTGGAGGTCAGAAGGACTTTGTCCACCACACAAGTCTCTCCAGCTGCCCCTTTATAGGTCTGAGGGGTATTTCGGTAAAAACTACATTGAAAAAACCATAATAAATCAAGGATTTACGCAAATGTCAAAACATGACAAGAGAGGCCATTCAACCCATTCCAATCATGCCCATGAATTTCATTCCGTTTCTTTCATTTCGTTTCATTCCCATTTGTTTGCATAACTCTAATTTGGTTATATTTAGATTGGTTTGGTTTAATTTTGTTTATTCATATCAGTTTGATTTGTTTTGCTCCCTTTATTCTGTGCTATTCAACAAGGCTACAGTAATTTCAAAAATACTTCATGACAACAAGAGATAATCAGCTAAAAACAGAAACAGTAAAGACAATAAGACAACAACAGATAGTCAAGAAAGCAACAGAAGACAATAGGTCGTTAATCCAAGTGAATAAGACAACAGAAAGAGATACTAAGATGAGGGCATAGCTCACCTGTCTGGCATGGCTTGTGGGTTTGCGATAGGATCTCTAGTGTTTACAGGAGTTTGTTTGTTCACATAAATGTCACCCGGACGAATCATCTCTCCCACAGCAGCAATTCCGTCATAGTCCAACAACTGCCATAAAAAACAGTATTTTTTCCTTCAGACGGTCATTTCTAAAACTTCACACTTCTACTGGAATATACCTGACTCTTGATGGGCAATAAACACAAGCCGCCTGGTAATTCAGAATTTCAGAAAAAACAAACAATCCTCAGCCATTGGATATAGGTCACCTGGCAACGGGCAGACACGGCCTTCCCTCCGGGACCCATGGCAGCTGCGACAATACGATCTGATGCTCGATTGGCATACTTCTTGATATTTGTCGCATATCTGAAAAGAAGAAACATATTTCCTTTGTTTAATGAAAGCGACATTGAAAAAACAGATGTAAACATGTTACATTTCACATGAAATTGTAAAAGAGATAATATGATGCAAATGATGAAATGCTAAGTTCCCATAACTCGAACGGATTCAGCTATTCCTAGGAAACAGCTTTTCCCACAACAGACCTATTCTCAAAACAATTCCAATTAAATCAATCAAAATGAGATTGTGAAAGACAATCTCGCTAACGCATCTAAAAGTCAACAGCGGAACATTCTCAAAGGAACAAACAAAAGATTTGACTGGTTGGATTCAAAATCCATCGCCGTCTGCAGTTGTACCTCCCCCTTTGACAACGTACCTCCGAATAACAATACAACGCCCTAAGCCTCGGTCCAGTGAAGATTTGTTCCATATACTCGCATCTTCAATATCATATCCACTGTATCCCATAACTGCAACAGTCGCATTTTGACCGGCCCCTAACTGGTCAAATCCCACCTGTAAAGAGAGAAACAGACATCATAAAACAGAAAGGAACGGGAATTCCCAGAGCTCTCGACATATTACCATAAAAAATTAGAGATAACAAATTACACACTCAACAAAAATGAAGAGCATCTTTCAAGAGAAATCATTCTCCTTCAGTGCCATAAAGAAAAGGAACAAATTGCCTTAACAACAAAATATAGATGTAAAATCCAAGAAGTTTATGATCAACTACCAGCTTAATTGCCCCCTGATAAGTAGGCGAGCCACGTATTAAGCTGTCCAGAAAATGTATTGACTGACTTTTTTATTGTAACCCATGTACTTCTAAAATGTTTACCATTTTGTAATCATACCTACTGATTTTTGTCCAAGTGATAGTCACTCATATTTTCACCACTGCAAACTAAAACGATTGAAAATTGACAACAGTATCATCTGAGAGTAATCACAAGCTGGAGGCACTTTTTCTCTGTTTCTTGTTTGTTTTCCTACAAGCTGTATGACAGATTGCGATTTGACATACAGACTGTCAAAGTATTGAATTTTGAGCCTGAATGGGTTAAACAAAGCAATCACTCTTAAAGTATGAGGCATAAGGTCTAGCTTTCAAGCAATGTACAGCAAAATAAGTGTTGCCCCAGAATGAACCTCTTGTGGCATTTTATACAACCACAAAAGAAAACCACCGGGGCCACTTTTTTTCTGCGAAGTCATTAGTCTCCTGTGCCACATGTCGAACTCTGGTATGACAGGCTCACGAGAAAGCAGCTTTGCAAAAATGGCGGAAAGAAACTAGCTTCACAAAGAACAATATAAAGACCAAAAATAAACAGGTGTCCTTACAAGTTCTATGCTCCGTGTTGTCAGTAGAGGCCGTTGCGGATATACGAGTAGGTAGAGTAAAGTATCCATCCGGTAGAGCTGAAAACACAAACTTGTTCCCGTCCTATTTCATTACAATTAGCCTTAGGACATCTGGGTTACGCAGCAACTCTAACCCTTGTTTCCGTTTGTTCTATACATTCTATTTATAACGTTTCCATGGAAAAAGGTATGACATGACAGGCTGAAAATTTAGCAACAAATCTACTCTTAGGAAAAAGACAAGTAGGTGATCACCTGCAGCAATGTGAATGTTTTCAAACATTTTTTGACTTACTGCCAAGGAATTTGACAGACTTAGACAATTTTTCCAGAGTTGATGTATTCACTGACGTCAACCATCGTCTATTTAACCCGTATATCTGATTAATGTAGATGTGATTTGTAAAATCAAAAAAATATCTATCAAGTGCCCATGCAATTCCAATTTTGCATCTAACACTGCTTTCAACATTTTACTGAAACTATGCAATCAGGCGATCACAGCCAAAACCAGAATGCAGATGCAATGTTCTTACATTTTAAATCAAGAAAGATTAAGCATAATGGATTCTGAACTTGTTCGTAATTTTTACAAAAGAAAGAAGGTAAATGTACCAAAAATCTTACCTGATTAAAAGCAATATTTCCCATGGCTTGCTTTCCCATGGCACACTGTAGCCCACAGAATCCCCAGAACACCCCAAAATATTGTTTAATGTCTTAGCAATACAGTACCAACTTAGAATGTTAATACATCAAAACCAAGGAACACCAAAAAATTCAGGATTAACCAGGATATCGACACTACATAATCAACCAACACATTGGCAACAGAAAAGTCAAAGCCCTCTCTCTCATGGCTCTCTCTCATGGCCCACTCTCTCTCTTTGAGGTATAGAGGTCGAAGTATAAAAAACTAGATGTAACATAACCTTTTCAGCATAGTCATTGGTCGCTCACCTGATATGTATTTCGGGGAGACTGGTTATGATGTGGGTATGGAATAAGTCCAGCGCAAACTCCCAGAATAGTGAAAGGTTCAATTTCAATATGGGTATGTTCAGGGATCACTTGATCCTCATATAAAGCAATCTGGTCCCACAGAAACTCCACAAATTTAATATCGCATTTCAGCAGTGAGTTGGTTATTGTACAAGTTTTGGTGCAATGTATCCTCCTTCACCAAATTGCTAACAAGTTAACAACAGTAATTCAGACTAATGTTGGTACAATTCTTCGAACATAAAGTAAGTTCCACATTATATCACGTTTTATCCAGACTAAATTTCTCTAATTCCCTTCTCACTAAAAAAGACTTAATTCATATAAAGCAAGGGCCACAATCATTAAGGAAGATCCTACCAGCAACTACTCATAATAAAAAGAACCAATAATTCAACCTCTACCTTCATTTTTCTCACATTCACATTTGTGACAACCGCCCAATTACCTTTTCCGACACCCTCCTTTTAAATTTCGACCTTATGACTCCTCTCTACCTCTCCCTACCCCTTAATCGACTTCGTTCAATTCAAACACTATTATTCCCAACACCTTCTGCCTTTTCTCAATCTTGTTCAGCCTTCCAATCTATCGCACTTCTCTCCATTCCTTAATCACAATAGACCCTCACCAGCCGGCCCCTTTATTACTTTCTCTCTATAAATCAGCTCCAGTCCCTGAACTTCTGCCCCATTTCCCCCCCCCCTCCCTCCCCCCCCCCCCCCCCCCCACTTCCCCCCCCCTACCCCCCCCCCCCCCCCCCCCCCCCCCCCCTCACTCTCTCCTTCTTGCTCCAGTTCACTCAACATAAGGCTCAACATTAGAAGTCTTACATAAAAGATAAAAGCACATAAAAAGGTCCTTTTCAACTCACCAGGCTGTTATTCTCTTCATTTACGTCCAAGTATTCCACAAGACCTTCTCGTAAAAAGTCATCAAAGCACCGGAAGCCGTCCTAAACATGTATTTCAACGCTCATTATCAGCAAGTTTTTTTTTTTTTTTTGTTAAAACTCGTCTCAAAAACGCCTTGTCCTGCCCTATATAAAAAAGATTAAGCCACATGTATGGGACCATTTTCCTACTACACCTTGAAGCCTTTTCAGAACCAACAATAAAATAAAATCCTCTGCAAAACATGGTGGATGGATGAGTTCATTTCTGTTTAAGGAGACTCGTTTTACAGGTATACCTACCCAGATTCTTTCCACTAAAGACTCCCTTCCTGTTCATAAACACAGTTGAACCTTATGCAAAATATTATGACAGTGCATAGACTATTTTGTGTATTGATACTTTTCTTTAAGAGTTGGAAAAGAAAAATCACGTACTATAGCACTAACTTATTCCTCAGAAACCAAATAGCTAGACAAACATTATGTCATTTCTGACAAGAGTTTAAACTTGTGATTGTGCAACTCTTCTGCTGCACTCACACAAACCAAAATCTTAACTTTGGCTTTGATTTTTTAAGTACGCCGTATCTTCGTGGGATTTTCACAAGTACTGCTAAATCCAAACTCACCTTAAGCTCCTGCATGTGATATTCCTTCACTCTGGACACTCCCTCGTCAGAAATAACTAAAGGTCGACAAACTCGTCCACCGTCTGAAGCAATGTATTCACACCGCTGTATCCGGCAAGGAAAAATAACCCAAATTGACAGAAAACAATACATTAATTTCAGTCATAATCCACAACGCAAATTGACATAGCATAGTAATTAAATGATAGCGAAAATCGGCTGTAGTGTTCATTATTCTGCAAACAGAAATAGTATGGACGAAAAGCTCATGGACTACAAATGTCACACAGGCTTTAATTGAGCACAAGTAATTTGTTGAGAACAAGAAGAACTTTGAATCCACTTTGAATTTTTGACCCAGTCTAATTACCATCACCAGTGTATAAGCCAGGTTATGTGAGAGATGATATACTGAGTCTAGAAGATGCCAATTCATTTAAAAAGGGCCAAGAAGTGCTGATGGTAAAGTCCATATAGAAGTGAAGAAAAAACTTGATAAGAAGCTCTGAATAAATTTTGATCCCACCACTTGATGAAACAAGCATTTACCAACAGTATCAAACACTTATACGGCTTCAGTTGAATGGTTATGAAAGTCCAATTAAATAATCAATATTAAAACAAAAATCAGGTGACTGAGCAGCCTTTTGGAGAAGCGGGTGCACATTTTCACAAGAGGATTACCATATAAATAGAAACAGAAAAGCTGTGTGATTATGTACATAAATAGATGGGTCAAATTCCAAATACACAAGTTTATGTAACAATAATTTTGGCACATAAAAAATACAGAGAGATTCTTCAAAAAGATGCAATTTCTTCTCTGAATTATTAATCAAACCAAACTGAAAATAAAAAGAAAAAAGGAAAGGAACATTATTGGCACTCTTTCTCACGTGGGCACTGTGTACATGGACACTAACAAACTCCCCAACTTTTCCTGCCCTACGGAGGCGCCGCAGAGAGTTGGCAAATTTCTGCAACCCCGGCAAGAGAGGAAAAACTTTTATACCAAGGCTTTTCTTCCCCACGATTTCTGTTTGATACAGAGAAACGAAAGCAAGTGACAGATAAAATACAGAAAACAACACTCCGACAAATAAACTTTGCACATGGTTTCGTCAATTGCCTTCTTCTCACCCGTTGGAACTCACAATGCAAGACATGGCACAGACCACAAATAAAGAATAAAGTAGGGAAAGAATTAGACAAGCAGTAGATCAGCGAGTGAAATAATTAGCAAAGAAATGCCGCACAAAGTTTTAAAGCAGAACCAAAAAAAAAGGTGCACAGCACAGCGGACATAATTGGCAGGAGCAAAAGAATAACTAAGAGGTCTTTTTGCGGCAGACACAACCATCATATGTATTCTTTTAAACTAGCATCTCAGAGCTACTAGCCTTCAGCTGCTAACATATAAAAACTGACTTAGCTTTTCACCTGCTCAAAAAAAACAGAGCTGTATTTCCTAAGCGTTTCCTCAAAAACAGAGCTGTAATAGATTCTCAATTACAAAGGCTGTCCAACTGTCCTTCTCACCTGTGGTTGTCTATGGACACCAAGAATAGTACCATTCAGGAATGCCATATAGGTGAAAGGAGAATGGACCTCCTCTCCTGACAACAGATTCAAATCCTCAACTCCTAATGAGGAACACTGCAATAATAACCCAGAACAACCCAAACCGTAGACAATTCCGATCAGAATTCAAGTAGCAGATGTGCTTCTGTAAGACAACTGCCAACAACTTAATTCAAATACTGCAGCTTTTTTCTAGAGGAAAATAGTTACCAGACGGATGAGAGGCCCCTCCTCCTCATCTGTGGTGACGTGAGTCATAAGCGCGAGATTTTTTACAAGACCACAAGCCTCTCCTTCCGGTGTATCACAAGGACAAAGCATTCCCCACTGTCATCATCAAAAACCATTTCCCAGATAAGCATCAATGTATTTGAGAATGAGATTTTACTTCAGAAAAACAATTATCGAGCATTCTTCAAGGCCAAACTATTTCAAAGTTACAAGAAAGACTATACAACTGCCTTTTTAAAAACATAAACCACCCAAAACAAGAAATAATCTGTTTTTCAGAAGTGTCTAACGCTAGCAAGAAAAAAAATGATCACTGGGAAAAAATAAACATCCATAACAAACATTTACCAAGTTGCATTCCTTAATACCTCATCAGCTGGTGAATCTAACTTTTTCTATAGCGTTACTGCCAGGATCACATGATGGTACCTGACTAGGTTGTAGAGCTCGTGGTCCACTGACTTTCCGAGTTTTTTCGAACTGAGATGTGATACGCGTCATATGGCCAAGAGAAGCAATAAATGACAACCGTGAGAGAACCTGCGGGCAAAGGAAATAAGGCAAATTAATTAAGAGTTGCCCATCTTCACCTACATGTGAGAGATAAAATAAAACAAATACTTCAACCTGTGTTGTGTAGAAAATTCGACAACAGGACAACAATACTCTCTTCTCTTGTCCTCACCTTGATCCGAACAAAAAAAAAACAGCGAGAATAAAAATGTAAGAACAGAAAACCACAAAAACTAACAAAGTACCTGCGTGACCCCCTTGCGCTCCATACGGAAACGTTTCACAGTCCAATTGCCACTTGAAATTGCATGCTCCAAACCGCTTGTGAGCGTATCTGGGCGAATACACTAAAATCGGAAGGAGGAAACATGGAAAGGGACACAAAGAAGTGGAAATTAAGCAAACCTCTGATAGGCATAAAAACAAATCATGAGGCATTTTGTTTCCTGCCATAAACTTGGGCTTTGGTCAAGAGAAAATAATTCACATCACAAGTTAAAAATTTACCTGCATTTTTTTGCTATGGGAGAAACTGAAAGGCCCATGGAATTTTTTCCAAAGAAAAGTAATAAAGGTATCAGCGTAACATCATAAATGCAGCTAAGAAACACTACCTTTCAACGCTTTGAATAGGAAAAGGGATGGGGCAATCGATAAGTAAGGAAATTGACTTTAATAGAGTCGAAGAGCATGATTGCTAAACATTAATTCTAATTAATTTAAGCATCAAAACGAAGAGTGCAGAATATGACAGGTAGCCATAAAAAACTCTACGTATAGAAATGACTCTCATTATAATAACTTACAAAATCATTGCTAGAATAAAAACAACCCCAAAAACACGCTTCAAAGTACTTGCAAATGTTTCACCTCTTGAAAAATACGACACCATTTCAGAACTAGGAATATAAACTAGTTTTTCACCCCAATCACCTAACATCGCCAATGGCATGCAGCCTCCAATGAGCCTTGAGTTCTGTGAATTTACATTGAGGACATGAGAGTGTTGCAGATAGTAAGACATATCTTGCACTCAGGAAGACCGGACGCAGAATACTTACATTAAGAGCTATAGTGTGATTAAGAATGAAGTGAAAGAATGAAAAAAAACCTTTGAATACCTTAGCAATGTCAAATTGGGTTGAGCGATTAGCCTTAGAAAGAGTGGCATCTGCTTGACGTTTTAAATCCATATTCATTCGCTTGAATATATCCTGTCAAGTCATGCAATATCACCCGTCAGTCTTTCAAAAATTTCATGCAAACAAGAAATAACATAAAAGTGGCTTTCTGACTTTAGTATTTAAGCTACACTTCTCACCATGATCAGTCTAAACCGACTGATAGTATGGTTGAGGAAACGGTTACTCCCTCCTTGTGTACAAAAAAATGGAGTTTCTATGGTGCGTGCAAATCGCACATTCTTTCCTTTAGTGAATGCTGTGGCTCACATTCTTTTATGCGTAGGGCATCTATAAATGCACATCGAATAGTAAGTACCACCTAATTATTAAGAAATTAAGTAAATGACTGGTTCAGGCTTTGTTTGTAAGGGAAGTTGTGAAATCCATAATGTCCTTTATTAAAGGTCCTTGATTCCGATTTTTTATTTTTATGCCTTACACTATGCTTATACCTTTCTATAGACTAGGAAATGCATCGTCAGGCACCTTTATCAGGCCACATATTGTAATAAGCATAGATGTTGTTGGCCAGTTTTTGGTGTTATTACGGTGCCTGATACAAGCGTGTTTGATGATTCCAAACCAGGAGCAATCCACATTTTACACATGCTTTTGTCCTGAACAGAATTGATAACATTTTGCCGAGACAACAGGTTAAATGGATTCCGCAGAAATATCGCAGTGTCAAAGCTGATTACGGTGAACTAGGTAGCATATCATAGCTCATATACCTCAAATAGAAGAGAAAGCAGTTGTCCAGCCAGCTCCAGACGTTTGTTACCAACATAATCCTGCAATTTCAGAATTCCATTTCCCGCATAAGCACTGCTGTTTAGCATAGATAACAGTCAATTATAGTGAGCTAACATTCAATTTTAGCATTCATATAGACCATGAGGGATCATATGAATACAATAAAGCAATGAATCAAAGGTGCGAACCAGCAACAACATGCAAAGATTTCCCAAAGCAAATAGTATTTAGCACTTTTCGCAGAGAATGTCACTGGTTCACACATTTGATTCATCATAAATAGGAAAAATACTTGGCTACTAGGTTTTGAATCCTATCATAACCAGCATATGCAGTATCTAGCTCTGCTTGCCCACAATCTAAAGTCAGTCACATCTGCAATAAAACCATCCCAAAATACAAAAAAAACAGGCTTTTAACAAATCATTGTGCACAAATATGTTTAAAAGTTTCCTATACTCATTCTAAACCCATTTTATTTGCTCTCCTTCACACCTTGTCATCTACAGCCTCCGTATTCAGCATTGCATCAAGCATTCGCCGAACAATCACAGCTATATATATACACTTTGCTCGAAAATCGAACTCCTTCACCTGAAAAAAACACTACCCAAAAGTGTATGAATAGAGTTCCATGTGCAGCTTGAGTCAAAGTCATTTGCCAACACAAAGCAGGCAAGAAATTTTGATTTAAACTCTAAAATTAGCAGCATTTCTTTTTAAGTTTAGACGATAAATATAATGCCAATCGCCGGAGCAGCTAAGTAAATTCATAAAAAACCCCTGCTCCAGTTTCTCTTATTTGAAAAAACATAAAAAGAGAACGAAAGAATGAAATCTGTTGTGGTTTAAAATTGATCCATAGCAATCTAACAGGTCAATGCCAGCATACCATATAAAAGATACAATAAGCTGATAGTGTTTTGAACAGAAAGAAGCATAAGACGCTTACCGGTACGTGTGCAAGAACAACATTCGATAATATATCCCTTGCTTCGTCAACCTGCACATAAAATCACACACACAATGTTTTAACGTTCCCTTTTGTTTCCCATCATGAAACTAACCTCAACGACTGGTCACATTACAAATCTTCATATTTTAATAAACTGAGAGCAAAGTCACAGTAATTTTCCCTCTCTTTTTGCTCCACAAACTTAACAAAGGCTAGCTCAGAATAGCAATAACTACATTAATTTGTGAAACTGACTCAAGGACGCAATTGCCATACAAAAAACTCGTACTTTCTGAAGCATTTATTGCAGATTTTTAAGGGCAACAAGCAGCTACGTGCAACGAAGTCCACTCTCCATTGTCCTTTTACAGATCCAATCTGAAAAATGATTAGTTACCTTTGATCGTTTTGTCTTCACCCACATTTGCCTTGCAACTTTCACCTGCAAAATATTTTTGACAGTGAACAGCAAAACGAAGATTATTCATGTGTGCATCGTCCAATCAAGCTAAATGATACGTGCATGATATCCTCTCACACACGATACTTTCCTTGCAAGACTCCCTCTTGTAAAACGGCAATTTATCAAAACCCACTTATTCTACCCTTCAGAGGCCTCAGTTTACCCTCATGCCATTGTCTATCTCCTCTTTCCTTCCACAAACCAGGTAGAAGCATATACAGTTTTAACAGGTGACATTTTCCAAGAGTTCGTTCCAGACCTTCACTCCGCAATATTCCAATGCTTGCTGCTGTGTGAAGACTCCAAGAGCTGCACATTCCTGCAATCAAACACCGCGGAATCACATGTCAAAGATGAGCATGAGTTTTCTGGGTTTTTCAGGGTTTTGAGGAATTTTGAGTAAGCAGCACTCACGAAGAGTCACATGTAAAGTATGAACAATCACGTAAAAATCCTCTGTTGACGCTTACAAATCAGTGGGAAGATTGCATACAAAACAGTGAACGTGCTCTCCTCCACTATTCTCAAAAAGGGAGCTTCTCCAAGAACACAGCAAGCCAATAGTTTTTTTTCTTGCAATACTGAACGTTATTTGTCAGTTCAACGCGATAAGATATTAACAAAAAATTGCAGCCCAATCACAAAGAAACCCTCTTCCAAAACAAGAGTTCTATTTTTTCCCACCTGAATGCACTGGACTTGACCCATTGCACTTAAAAATTTCCTAGCATCCGGCCGAGATCTAAAAGTTATGACAACTATCTATCATCAATGACTTGGCCATTGACCCTCACCTGTATAGACGGGGCCAATAAATCCGAAAATTGTGGGTCTCGCCCCACCATTTGGACTATCTCCTGGTCACTCTCCATTCCCATGGCTTTCAAAACCACCACAATAGGAACCTGCAAAAAACAACAGGTGACAAGGTCATTTGTTTACTCAAAGATCTCATCATTGCGAGCATTGTGAGCTTGAACTTGCACTAGTATAACTCAGAGAATACTTGACGACACTTACATCTTCACTAAAAGTGTTGTGACGAAGAAGAATTCGACCATTTTTCACAGTCAAATTGGTTTTACTTTTCCTCTCATGAGTGCTTGATGTTACTGAAGCTGCCACACTGTCCAGCCATGGTCCACATGAAAATTGGTTTCAAAAAAGGCCTGGAATTTTCCCAATGGCTTGCTCAAAAACGTAGACTTTCCTGCTTAGCATAGACTGAACGATGGTTGCAACCCCAACTGTGGCCAAACTTCCCAAATATGTAGCCTGAAAGTAAATTCGGAAGTTAAGATACCTCTAGAATAAGAAAAAAGGGTTTGATTCTCACTTGCCATGGCTGTCTGTGTCGATAATAATACGATTCTTTGAAAGTTGCTCTTGGATCAGAATCACCTGCCATGAAGCTCCATAATCATCCCTCATTATACAACCAAAACAATGAAGCTCAATGCGTAACAAGAAAACGTTACAAAAAGAGAATAGAGAAAAGGTTTCAACACTGAATGCAGTGATAGCATGTAATTTCAGGGTGAAACAATACACCGTTCACCATAAAAAGTGGTTTTCGTTAACAATTTTATATGCATAATTCAAATGCCAGTTTGCACCTACTCATGTGTTATGACTCTCCGACAACTACCCTCCATCTACTTATGGTTTGTACTAAATAGAAGTCCTTGCCTTGCCTAAAAAACCATCAAAAAGACTTAACTCGGGAACAGTGTGATCCAGGCTAATTCCGGTCTAATGAAGCAAAAGATTGAGGAATGGTGTTTGTCAAGCGGGAAGAGGAAGCAATCTTGTGTCGAACACAGATGTTTGCATGAACATGACTCGCATAAAACAGCCAAAATTCCTTCGATATCTACAATAAACACAACTATTAGGCTTTTGTAAAGCGTATTATAATGGAAATAGCAAGTGCCATTAAAACAGGAGGTATTCTCACATTTTAAAAGAGTTTTAACTTATAGACGATCATGGTTTTGTTCAAATACACAAGGGAACTAGAAATTAAAACGGCTTAACCCCACATACCTTCTCTGTGCCCCGTACAACGAAGTATCCTCCAGGATCAAGAGGGCATTCGCCTGCAGAATCATAAAGCCACTCAAATTAGCAACTCCTACCATGGTGAAGTATCAACCATCAACCAAATTATTTATTTTCCTATCCTGCTAATTATTGCATCAATTGCTATTGCATGGACCAATCATATATGATATCCAATGTTATAGTACAATAACAATAATATAACAAGGACACAATTTTATGGTGATAACAAAACATGTTATTCAATGAAATATCCCATACATGAACTGGATTGTTGTAACCTCATTGATGTATTGATTCAAAAGCCACACTTAACCTGCGATAAATTGATCCAAAATACAACCCTTTCAATAATTCTCTGGCTACTCACCTAACTTAGCAAGCTCCGCTTCATTTTTCCCATAGAGAACACATCGACGGCTCCTAAGCATCAGAGGCATTCGACCAATTACGATTGCACCCTGCAATGTCACAAGTTTGCCATTTTTCTCTCAGATTTTCTTTTTCTCAATTCACTACGCTGTCCCATGTAATTAGTATATATCATATTAGTTCAGGCGCTGTTTCTTTATACCCTAGAGATTTCTGACTAAACATTAAGCAGCTAGAGAACAGGTGTTCATGCAGGCCCCCCTTCTACTCTGTTGAATGTGCATAAGCCAAGCAGATTTCTCATCCATACTATTAGTCTGTCTACACCACTTGCTTGATTCACTAACCTCCCCGTTTTTCCCTTTTCGCACGATAATCTCCTTGCCTCTGGTATACTCCACATCCACACTAATTGGTGCCGCATATCTGTTTTTCCACCAACCAACTTTAAATCAGCAAATGTACGAATTTGAAACATCGTAGACATTGATGGCTCTTAAAAACTAAAATACAGCCCCACAAATTTACATTCTGTCAGTTCACGGGTGCACCAAAAAAGCTACGCAAAAAGGAGGCGGGAAGGAGAAAAGAGGTAAAAAAACGAAGCCTACGTCATGTCACGCAAGCGGCACTGTTGTGGTGTGATCTCTTCCCGAACGTAGTCTTGCTCGACACATGGTTTTCCGACAAAAATGTCCGTATACCTACAAATATTCATGATACATATATCATGGTTTCAACATTGGAGAAGGGACAACGGGCATTGAACATCTAGTTTAAGAAATAAAACATGAGTTTACAAAGGAATGCAAACTTGTGAAAGAGGCATACGCCTCAAAAAGAGGGACCTACTTGAGATAAAAGTTGGGGTCGGTATCACATGTCACCTTCTCATTGGCTTTGGCATGAATAATCTTCTTAATATCGCAATTGATAAAATAGTTGAAGGAGTCAATATGTTGCTTCACCAGGCCACGGACCTGCCCCATGGCTGAATTCAGTAAATCTGGAATCAAATAGAAGTTGTCCGAATTATATTCTCTACGTTTTAAAGCACATGCATCAGACGTCTTGTGTGCTATATGTGAGCTTTGACAAGCTCCAACGTAGAGCCAGCAGAATTCAACATGTTCCTTAAAACATAAGAGTACTCATCCGATGAATTTGCATCATGGTGCTTCCATCCAATCTATAGGCTACATCTGAAAATTTCAACATGGGCTTTACCATCAGATTTGAATCCACAAACAATAAAATTTTCACAAGTCGAACAAGAGCGGAGCTCGATAAATTCCTGGCAATAACTATACGTACCAACATACGAGCCTCACTTGTATGATCGATCACTTAAATCTGAAAAAGAAAAATCTGATTGCTAATAACCCACACTCTAATACACTGCCGGATGAGAGATGAGGACTAGCAACTTAGTCTCCAATCTAGAGACCACAACATAAAATGAACCCGTGAATACAAATGCAAAGACATTTTCCCCTTAAGGGTTCTTGCGACGTCTATGCAAGTTAATGGATTTGTGCAATCTGTGGCATCAGAAGCATATTTTTTTCTCATTACGTACCTCTAAGACATATACAATTTCTGGTCCTCTCTTCCCCTAAAAGACTGAAAACTATATGTTACTTAACAAACTGCTTTCAGCACGTCACGTGCACCCTTGCATTCTATAAAACACAGAAATTGCACGAAATTGGGCCAACCCCGACAATTTTTTTTGCTTGGAACAATTTTGGTTTCTATCTACTGGATTGAGATAAATCATTCAGTTTTGTAGTTAATCTCAAGAGGCAAGTCACTACGTTGAAGGTGTGTATACTCTGCATCATGAACAAGAACTTCAATTTGATAGAGGCTGTCGATAAAAATAACTCTTGCTTCCAAAGCACCAATTCCGCAACTACATGAATAAAATCGGCCTTACTTGATTTTGAAGCCTACACTCATATACAACATATACAAGGTTGATTCCAAGAACAAGTGTGGGTTCACATTCTTTATTTAGGGTTCTAAAGGCAATTATTGTGAAGTACACAACTGATGCAGAGAAGACAGTAACAAGCCACAAGCTACGAAATTACCGCCATGTCACCAATGAATTTAAACAGCCCATTAAAAACGAAAGAGGACAAGAGTTCTAAAATGTGTCTGTCTTGTACCTTGAGGAATGCAGGTAGCAGAGCAAATTTGTCAACCACGGTCTTAATGGGTGCTGCGAGTTTCTGAGGATCATGAAGCCTGCAGTAACCATCCATCTACCTCTTAAAAGATTTATAAGGAACAAGCTATTGCACCAAAGAGCCCTCAGGAGCACAACATTTTCTTTTCGTTTTTCGTACTTTTACACACCAAATCTATTTGACAGTTCGATAATTATACACCAAGATTGCAAAGAACAAGTTATTGCCGTCTGAGATTTAGCATTGTTTTACAAACATACACTTGCACAAAATTACAATTGCATCAACTCCTCACCAGCAAACTTCCAGTTTGCAAAACCTATTGCTTCTTGTGGACTAGTTACATAAATATTGAGTAAAATTTGAATGCCGATCTTCAGAAAATCAAGTTTTCATATTTCAGAAGCCTCTACCAATAGGTGCATTGGTCGGCTGTGAAACGCAGTTAGTTATGTATGCGTACGGGAAATAAATGGCAACAGGTCCCTAGCCCATTTATTGCATAAAAGGACCCTTATAAACCCTTCTCACCTGTGTTCCAATTCACTGTCAGCCATGGATGCCGCAGCTGCCTTCGCCTTCTCAACCAACTGAGCTGCTTCCTTCTCAGACATAGCCACGTACCCACTTTCCAATTTAGCATCTTTTTTGTCATCTCCTCCTCTTTCTTGCGGAGCCAATCCTCCGTCTTCTTGCTTCACCGTCTTCACATCTTCATCTATTATCTCCTCCTTCACATCATTATTTACTGTCGCCTCCTTCTTCACTGCTGAAGCGATTGTGCTCTCTGTTTTCACGACAGGCTTTTGCTCTGTTTCACTCTTCACAGAAACTCCTTCTAGCTTCACTGGAATAGAACTCTTCCTTTCAGGAATTTCAGCAGCTCCTCCCTTGGCTTCCTTCCCCCTTCTCCTTCCTCCAGTGGGGACAAATTTCCTCTGAGAAGCAGTAGAAGTGCCATCTGGCACACTGAGAGACACATCCAAAACACTAGACTCTTGTTTCGCAGAGAGGAGAGGAGGAGTGGGAGCGGCTAGTGCCTTGGCGTCTTTTTTTGTACCATCCATGAAGAGGAAGTGACGGAAAGACGCAGAAGTGAAAGAGAGATAAAAACTTAGAGAATTCTGAAATTGAGGTTGGAAAGAATAGGGAAGAAGAGGCCAACAGCACTGATTATTTTTTCAATAACAAAAAAAATGTTGCAACTTAATGTTTAGGTTATTCCATAGGAATCTCTCAGATGCAATCTGAGCCGGCTAATTTATAGCCGATATGGAATTTGTTGGTCTATGACCGATATATCGGAACCTCAATCCGTTCGATAACCAATAACTATCGGTAACGGTGTCATCGCGATAAGTTTTTTACCGATACAAAACACTACAATTTTTGCTGCGCGCAGATCAGAGGTCGCAAAAGTCAAAAAATTTCATACCCGAAATCGACCGTTTTTTTTTTTTCAAAATCTGAGTAACCGACGCCCGACCGAGTTTTGTCACGCTCCGAAATTGTTAACCGTTAACCGACCGTCGTTTACGAAAAAAAAAATTAACCGAATCTTGATTTTTCGCGACTAACCGTGCCCGCCCGTAACCGAAAAAGTACAAAAATAATCAATATACGACGGAATAAGGGTATGGTTACATCAGACGAAAAGTGAGGTTTAATACAGAATTTTGTACTTTTCCGTACCATGCCGTACTATATTTTCGTGAGTTTCTTGAAAACAACATTACAGAAAATAGGATAACGATTCTCCAAGTATCCGGGAGAAGACTTCGACCGTCCGATTACATTTTGGTCTTCATCTGCGAAGCAATTGCTCCATGCGCCTCTGTATTGGTGAAACCACCTCGCGGAGGTGGGTTCACCAATACAGAACCAGTCAATTCGTTACACTTGGACGAAAGACACGTGCGTCGATGAAAAATGAAAATTTTCACACGCCCCCAAAGTCACGTGCCTTCGGACAAGGTGATCGTAAAATCTTTGCCGAAAAAAAATACGGTTTTTTCCTGAAAGTCAGCAGAGTGAAGGAGATCTCTGAGGTACATTGACGCGGTACACTTGCGAAGTACACGTGTGAAGTACGCAAGTACGGATTTGCATACGAAAATGGTTCGGTTTTCAAATCTTTGCGATTTTAGAGATTTGATCGTCGACTTACGTGGACCCATTCAAAAAACAACAAGTATGTAAAAACCTATTTACAGACGATACGCGATGTAACCGAGGCCTCTGTAATACAGAAATTTTGATGTCCGTACTATTACAGAGACCTCCTGATGTAACCATGCCCTAAGCCAATAATTACGATTTGTCGCGTTCCCTAAGATTTGCGAAATGAATAGTGTTACTACCGTGTCAGATTTGCGACGCTTTGTCGCGTTCCCTAAGATTTGCGAAATGAATATTGTACTACTGTACCGTGTCAGATTTGCGACGCTTTGTCGCGTTGCCTAAGATTTGCGAAAATGAATATTGTACTACCGTGTCAGATTTGCGACGCTTTGTCGCGTTCCCTAAGATTTTCGAAATGAATAGCTTACCACACTACCGTGTCAGATTTGCGACGCTAATCATGATGTCACGTACTTCCACGATGCCACGTACTTCCACGATGCCAAAGAGTACAAAGTACAAGAATGTTGGATTATAGGGACAGTACAAAATTTTCATTTTTTTTTGGTTTTTTGGTTGATAGACCGTAACCGACCGTTTTTTTTTTCCTGGTGAATCAACCGACCGTAACCGCCCCACCCCCAAAATTTGGCAACCGAATCCTTTCCGGATCCGGCGCGGACGGTCGGATAACGGTCGGTCACGGTTTCGGTTGACCATTTGCGACCTCTGGCGCAGGTAGTTGCCATAAATTGTACATTTGAAGTACATTATAGTACAAGTTACGTACCTTTGAGTTCAGATTTGACGGTCAATCCGTCGAACAACTTTGACTGGCAAAATATTGTAACCACGGTTAAAAAAGTGTCGCGCTTGCGAACGTCGACCGTCATAAAAAAAAAAGCAATTCACACAGCCGGCGCAGGTTTACGGTAACAAAACTGCGGACACTACATTTAAATAAAATGGCTGCGTACACCGCGAATCGTTATTAGTGTCAAATTTTAAATAGTGTTGAAGAATATTTACCGTAATTGATGCTAATTAAGAATTTGAATTTTTTTTAATAAAAAGGTGTATTCTAATTTTGGCATTATGCTAATTTGGGAACAGCAAAAGTGGAATATTCGCCGTACGATTATATACATTAATATATGTATCGATACAAAATATTAGAAATCATACAACGTCCTGAAATATAAATATCCGTACATGTCAGAGTAATTTACGTGTCAAACTAATCCCGTTTTTTGAGCGAACGTTCCTATGCGTGCGCGTCTGATTTAATTCATTTTTTGTAAAATTTTCACTTGAAAAGCTACATTTATGTACAGTCTTACATTGACCGTACACCACACTATTTATATCATATTGTACTTTCGTTCTTTACGCTATTTTGTACGCTACCTTAATTAACGTCAAGGAAAAATTAAAATCACATAGACTATTTGAGTTAAAAAATCAAAATTTTAAGAACCCATATTAGTGACTTTAACACTAATAACGATTCACGGTGTAATTTCTCACTTCACGTGAGCTCCACTGTGACCACTACACCACGAATCGTTATTAGCGTTGAGAAATTATTAGTGTAAAGAAAAAATTAGATTCATTCATTCTAATTTAGTGTTTGGAGACGTGGCAGATTATGGTCCACGTCCTTAAATAGTGTAGTTTATTATATTTAAGGTATTAATGTCAAAATTTTGGGGTGCCGATATAGAGTTCATAACGCTAATAACGATTCGCGGTGTAGTGCTGGGTATCGGGTAAATTCATATCGCGATAATTTCGATATTTGATATATCGAATATCGATCGAGCAGATTCCTCGATATATCGTACCGGGACCAACATAAATTATCGCGATATATATTGCAAAAACTTGGTGTCCGTACAATCGTAGTACGGAAAAATCGTACGGAAAATCATACGGAAAATCGTACGGATACCCCCCGAGAGCGCGCAGAAGGGGTTTGAAAAAAAATATCGGGAAAAAAAAATGAAAATTATTTTAATGCCTCAATATATCGGCGATACGATATATCGGCGATATATCGCGAAGATTTGGTTTTCGATATATCGATGCAATATATCGATTATCGGGTACCTAAAATTCGATATATATCGAATATCGGCAAAAGGTCCTCGATACCCAACACTACACTGTGACCACATGTAAATAAAATGGTTGCGCGCAAGTACACCGCGAATCGTTATTAGTGTCAAAGTCGCTAATTTGGGTTCTAAAAATTTACATTTTTTTCTGCGATTAGTATACATGATTTTGAATTTTCCTTGACGTTAATTGAGGTACCGTACAAAATAGCGTGAAGTCCAAAAGTACATTAATATATAATTAGAGTGGTGTACGGTCTATGTCAGACCGTACATAAATGTACCTTTTGAGTTTAAATTTTTAAAAATAAATTTTAAATTAAACGCACATGCATACGAACAAAGCTAAAAAGATGGGTTCAACCACGTCGCCAAAAAACACGTTCGCACACATTCCCTTACAATCGCCTCTTTTGCGGTGTGAATATAAAATATGTTCGCATGTGGGAAGTCGCGATCTTTCAATTAAAGAAGTGAACTGTGTTTAGTTACACGCCCACATACAACGTCTTGAAACTGCGAA
>JBBHKE010000565.1:106242-134354 GCA_037447655.1 Zygnema cylindricum | reverse complement strand
CTCCAATTTCTCAGTGACTGCGACAAGTTTGAGAGTTGGAGAGAGAAGTTAGAGATAGACTGCCTCGACTTCTATATTTCTTTTCAGACCTAGAAAATACTAATAAAACCATTAGTTTCTACAGCTAATAGCGATCCACAGTGTACCATATTGTAGTTAGAGGTCGCAAACAGTTAACCGAAACCATAACTGACCGTTAATCGACCGCCCGCGTGGGATCCGGAACGGATTCGGTTGCCAAATTTGGAGGGTCCGGCGGATTTGGGCGGGTGATTCACGAAAAAAAAAAAAAACGGTTATGGTCGGGTAAGCAAAAAACGAGAAATATTGAAGGTTTTGTATTGTCAATATATCCAACATTATTGTACTTTGTACTCTTAGTATTGTGGAAGGTATAAAGGAGATGTACTACTAATTCTATACTTATTTGGGTACGAGCGCAAACGGTTAGTCGCGAGAAATCGAGTTTGGTTAACTTTTTTTTTCGTAAACGCGTTTCGGGTAACGGTTAACAATTTTGGAGCATGACATAACCCGGTTGGGCGTCGGGTACTCAGATTTTGAAAAAAAAAACGGTTGGTTTTGGTTATCTAAAATTTTGACTTTTGCGACCTCTACTGTAGTCGTTGCCGCTGGGAACCGCGTTCGCTCAGCACGAAAGATCGGATGTGGAGGCAATTGGAGCAGAGGTCGCAAAAGTCAAAATTTTACAAAACCGAAAACGACCGTTTTTTTTTTCAAAATTTGAGTAACCGACGCTTGACTGGGTTATGTCACGCTCCAAAATTGTTAACCGTTAACCGACCAACGTTTAAGAAAATAAAAGTTAACCAAAACTTGATTTATCGCGACTAACTGTACCCGCCCCTAACCGAAAAAGTACAAAATTACAACTCTTATTGTTATTAGCGTTAAACATCTATTACTGTTAATGAAAAATTATGAATAATAACACTATTTAATACAAGGAGACGTGGTAGGTTGTAATCCACGTCTTTAAATAGTAAAGACTATAAATAGTAGCGACTTATTAACACTAATAACAATGAGCGATGTAGTGGAACATCTCTCTTTGCGTGTAACTCTTAGTCTTAATCATTATAATTTTGCGTGTATCTCTTATATTAATGTTTAAACTCTTATGTTAATGTTTAAACTTTTATGTTAATGTTTTTTCTCTCGCAAATCTAAATTTTTCGCTACATGTTTTGGACGGTTTTTCTTTCGACTACGATACTATGTTATGAATTATGCAAAAAAGGTAAAGTTTTTATTATGTATGCTTAAAAAAAAATCTTAGTTTTTCACATGGAAAATCAATCAGCAAAAAATACATTGTGATAGGCAAAAAAAACAAAAATTATTTTGTATTATCAAATATAGAAATAAACAAATAACCACCTCGTTCTATTTTCGACTCTATTATAAAAATTCTCAACCTCAAACGTAAAAACTACACAAAATCTATGAATCTAAATTTGGTATACATACGACGCTTTGGTAATTTGATAAAAATAAGCGTTCCGGTTTAAAAAAAAAAGCAAAATAACACTAGAAAAATTGTGAAATACAAAAAAAAAATCAAAGAAAAAAAAAACAGTATAACTAACACTAAAAAAATAGCAATAATTAGAAAACAAAACAAAACAAAAAACTATGCATTTAAAAGATCTCGGTTGGATCTAACATGCAAAAGATCACTAACAATTGAAGCCGCTAGTGAGCTCCTCTTCTTTGTTATCGTGTTCCCGGCATCCGAAAAATCGCATTCAAACATGGAGCTAGAAGCCGGAATAGCTAGAATTGATCTAGCAACACCAGCTAGAATAGGAAATCCACCATCTTTCGCACGTACATTTGATTTATTTTTCCACCATTCAAGTATGTTAAAGTTTAATCTTTCGTCGTTGGTTAATTTTAAATCAAAATAACATCTCATTTCGTCGTTAACGAGCGTTTTTTGTCGGTGGTAATAAGAACCCCATTTTTTCATCGCTCTCACCAAAAAAACTGTGGAAACCGTCTTTATTTTGCGATGTTTTTCGTTTTTTCGTGATACGTTGAGAAATACCGAAATCAACGTCATCACCGAGGTCGTTTGCGAGTTCTCGGATTTGACCCTTGCGCTTTCAATTTCAGTTTTCGATACCCCAATTATTTCAAGCTTTTGTTTTTGTCGGGGATCTAAGATAGCCGCGACAATATGATACTCATGAAGGCCCCACTTCGGAAGTGCAAATTTCACAAAAAGTTGTTTCATTTTTTGCAAGTTTGGGGAATCGGCGGGGCCTTCTTTTTCATCGTCATTGTAAGATGTTTTTCCAAATCTAAACATGTGTGAGTGTCAATTGTTGAAGTACCCTTTGCTGACTTGTATTGATAAACTATGGAACATGTATTACAAGCCACAAAACCTGCCCCCTTTACAATGTATTTGTTTGATGTTTTAACTTCATAGACATTTTCAAATTTTTTTCCAACAATTTGAAGTGGCCCTGCTCCCTTTCACTAGGTAATACTGAGCAGTTTCACCATTTTTTTATTTTCGAAATTCGTTTTGGATTGTAGCTTTAAGGGAAGCGAGGATTTTTTTCTCAATTTTAGTGTCCGACTAAGTTTTGTTTGAATTGTGGTCGAGTTTCTCTAACTTAAATAGCAATTCAATTTATCAATTTATTGTTTGAATCATGTGAGTAAGCCAATGATTAGGATTTGTCGTGGGAAATTAACGTAATAATTTTATTTTCACTGATTTATTAACCAATTATTACTACATGTCGCATGACATTGACATAATAATATGATATAATTGTGGAAACATGGTATAAAATGCATAATTAGCACTTTGCAATAATGTACGGCGTATGAATAAGCCAATAATTACGATTTGTCGCGTTCCTTAAGATTTGCGAAATGAATAGTGTTACTACCGTGTCAGATTTGCCACGCTATTCATGATGTCACGTACTTCCACGATACCAAAGAGTACAAAGTACAATAATGTTGGATTGTATGGACACGTACATTTTTTTATTTTTTTTTTGTTTTTTGGTTAACCGAACGCAACCGGCCTTTTTTTGTATTCTGGTGAACCGCGCGCAACCACCCGGCCCCCTAAATTTGGCAACCGAATCCGTTCCGGATCCGGCGCGGGCGGTCGGTTAACGGTCGGTCACGGATTCGGTTGACCGTTTGCGGCCTCTGCTACTAATACACAACACTAGTTTTTCGGCTTTAAAACATTAAACAAAGTTTGTACAATGATATAGTGTGCAGGTATAATCTGACATTTATGTACACTTTTAAAATCCTTAATTTTTGTCCGTCCTTACAAATATTTCATTCAGATTTTGCACTACTTGGACGATTTTTAACGTTGCCTAGTGGTTTTCAAGTTGTCAAATTTTGCAGTCTCCCTCTCTTTCCCTCTCCCTCGTCTCTCTCCGAAAAGAATACTCCGTCAACTAGAACGTGAAATAAATGCTAAAATGGTTCGTATCACACAAACAAACAAAATCAAAAATGAAAGTTCTAATCAGTCATCTTTGAACACAAAGTTATTAGAAGAAACAAAACGGATGCCAAGAATACAAAAAGTTTCATGTTATCCTCAATAAATATAAGAAAAATGCTAAATATTAAAAAAAAAAAAAAAGGATGTGAAGAATACAAGGTATTCAAGGAATACCATCTCATACTTCAGAAAAGAGATCCAATAATATAATCATAATAACAACAAGCTTTACTGGTATACATACGACGCTTTGGTAATTTGATAAGAATAAGGACTATGGATTAAAAAAAAGGCAAAATAACACTAGAAAAATTGTGAAATACGACAAAAATTTCAAAGGAAAAAAAACAATATAACTAATACTAAAAAAATAACAATAATTAGAAAATAAAACAAAATAAAAAACTATGCATTTAAAAGATCTCAGTTGGATCTAACACACAAAAGATCACTAACAATTGAAGCCGCTAGTGGTCTCCTCTTCTTTGTTATCGTGTTCGCGGCATCCGAAAAATTGCATTCGGACATGGAGCTAGAAGCCAGAATAGCTAGAATAGACATAGCAACACCGGCTAGAATAGGAAATTCTCCATCTTTCGCATGTACATTTGATTTTTTTTCCACCATTCAAGTATGTTAAAGTTCAATAGTTCGTCGTTGGTTAATTTTAAATCAAAATAACGTTTCATTTTGTCGTTAACGAGCGTTTTTTTGTCGGTGGTATTGGAACCTCATTTGCGTCATCGCTCTCACAAAAAAAATTGTGGAAACCGTCTTTACTTAGATATGTTTTTTGTTTTTTTGTGATACGTTGAGGATTACCGAAATCAACGTCATCACGGAGGTTGTTTGCGAGTTCTCGAAGTTTGACCCTTGCGCTTTCAATTTCGGTTTTCGATACCCCAATTATTTCAAGCTTTTGTTTTTGTCGGGGATCTAAGAAAGCCGCGACAATATGATACTCATGAAGGCCCCACTTCAGTAGTACAAATTTCACAAAAAGTTGTTTGATTTTTTGCAAGTTTGGGGAATTGGCGGGGCATTCTTTTTCACCGTCATTGTAAGATGTTTTTCTTATTTTACAATGGTTATGGAGAGACGATAGTTCAAACAAAACCAAATGTAAAGTTGGTTCTTTGAATTTTTCCAACTTTAGGGTCGCTTCTTGAAACCTTTCCAAAAATCGTATTATTTCGATAAGGTGAGTCTTATCGATACAAGCAAAAAGTATCAATTTATTTTTTGCTTGAGCGATTGGTCGTATCTCATCGAATGCATCGTAAATACTCTTAAGCATTCAGAGCAAAGAATTCCACCGCGTTGCGTTTTCTTGTTTTAAAGTGTTTTTCAAAAGATTTTGTAAATTACTCTGTTTGAAAAACGTAACCAATGATTTACACGCGTCAATTAGATCAAAAAAATCAAGAACTTCCACATCGTACTTGCCTTTTTTGGAAGTTCCGCTCTTATTCAAGATCGTTGTCAAAGATGTTGCAATTTTATGGTCAGCGCAAAGTATCCAAGTAAACATACTTGGTAGACCTTTAGCCGCACACATGTTAGAGCCACTATCAGTCACGACAACGCAGAGATAAAAATTGGACATTTCAAAACATTTTCTGCGGTGTGTTTTTCCTCCGGAAAATGATCGACTTGAAGCGTCTGTGCATGAAGTTTGAATTCTTTGACAATAAAATGAGTGGTTACTAACATGAATGAGGTTCTTTTTATTGTCTCGGTCTAGAGATCGGTCGTGAATGCGACAAAAATATTGGTATCAATATTTTCTCTAAGTTTTGGGATGATTAAACTACGAATATCTTTTGCAGAAGATATAATGTAGTTTTTTACGCTATTCACTGACAGGAGTAGCTCGTCGATGTCAATACTTTAATTGGACGTAACACCAACATCAAAGAATGCTTAACAAAATGCTTGAAAACACGGGAAAATATATATATATATATATATATATATATATATATATATATATATATATATATATATATATATATATATCATACAACTACTAACCATGATTAATAAAAAAAAATTCTACCGAAACGATTTTTTTTTATGGATAGACAAATAAAAAACAACATCATGACAAACCAAATAATAATAAAAAAATAAAAATAATAGTACAAATATAAATTATTTATAATGAAATAGTGATGAAGCTCAAATATTTAAATTTATTAACAAAACAAGTTATAATGACATATACACTAAAGCCATCTTAAATAGAATTTAAAATAAATCATACATAAACCATCGACTATCGAAAATGGTCGAAGGTCCTCAAAACACATCAACGCCACCATTTTCACAATTTTTTTTTGGTCACTCGTTTTCGCCTCCGTTTTGAAAGAAACTTACGAAGAAGTCCTCTTGAATTATCCATGTCGGCCAAATCTAAACATGTGTGAGTGTTGATTGTTGAAGTATTGTTTGTAGACTTGTATTGATAAACTATGAAACATGTATTACAAGCCACAAAACCTGCCCCCTTTAACATGTATTTGTTTGATGTTTTAACTTTATAGACATATTCAAATTTTTTCCAACAATTTGAAGTGGCCCTGTTTTCTTTCACTAGGTAATATTGAGCAATTTCACCATTTTTTGATTTTCGAAGTTCGTTTTGGATTTTTGTTTTAAGGGAAGGGAGGATGTTTTTCTCTATTTTAGTGTATGACTAAGTTTTTTTTGAATAGTGGTCGAGTTTCTCTAACTTAAATAGCAATTCAATTTATCGATTTATTGCTGGTAAAGTTTTGCAATGATATTGCTGCGTTATATGTTGAGTTTGCTAGTGCAAGATATGTAGAATATGAGGTGATAAAGATTAACACCCTAATCATGAAACTCCCAGATGAGTACGAAAGCATCATTAACCAAGCATCATTAACCGTATACAGGAAAATGGACTACTCCTCATGGACTTGGAGCATTACCATCGGGATGATTATTGTGAGGGAAAGCACTTTGGAGCTTCGTAGAGGAAGTGACAAGGTGAATGCACTGACAGCTGGTGGTGACTGGCGCAAGCGTGATGAGAGGAATGATGGTGATTGGCGGAAGCGTGATGAGAGGAAGAAAAAAAAAGATAAGCCTTATCGGAATTTTGGTGGAAAGAGAGGAAGAGGAAAAAAGGGGAGCTTCGAAAGGAGGGGTTTGATTCTTTTGTAGGGAATCGGGTAACTATATGGTGGAATGCCCTTGTTTAGAATAAATTAGAAGTTGAGACTATACAGAGGCAGCAGTTAGTAAAACAAGAAATAGAGGCCTATGTTTATAAAGGCGGCAACATGGTATCGGAGCCAGCGGGATTGCGCAGGGTGTGACCGGCCTTCCCGTGAGGGGGGGTGTTAGATTGGCACGTGAATGCCGGTTCAATACGGGGTAGAATGTGATACCTCACACTCGAAGCCGCCTAAAATAAATAGGTACGGACCCGCTAGGCTCTACATCGAGCTGGTGGCACAGTGGTTAGTGCGGTGACACAATAATTAGGATTTGTCGTGGGAAATTAACGTAATAGTTTGTTTTTCACTGATTTATTAACCAATAATTACTACATGTCGCATGACATTGATATACTAATATGATATATTTGTGGAAACACAGTATAAAATGCATAATTAGCACTTTGCAATAATGTACGACGTATGAATAAGCCAATGATTATGATTTGTCGCGTTTCCTAAGATTTGCGAAATAAATATTGTTACTACCGTGTCAAATTTGCGACCCTTATCATCACGTCATGTACTTCCATGATACTAAGGAGTACAAAGTACAATAATGTTGGATTGTATGGACAGTCCAAAATTTTCATTTTTTATACTTTTTTGGTTAACCGAAACCGTAACTGATTTTTTTTTTCCTAGTGAATCAACCGCCCGCAACCGCCCGGCCCCCAAAATTTGGCAACCGAATTCGTTCCGGATTCAGCGTGGGCGGTCGGTTAACGGTCGGCCACGGTTTTGGTTCACCATTTGCGACATCTGAATTGGAGTACCAACCAACAAGACGGAATCGAAACGTCAGCAGAATCGAATTCGGTATCGGCTATAACACCAATAACGATATATTGTACCAATATCTCGATTATCGCCTACCCCAAAAAAAACCCATATCGGTTATCGACAAATCCTTACCGATACAGAACACTAATAAAATGTATGCGCAAAAATTCTCGCCCATGAATCGACAAATCAAGATCCACTTTTTTTTCCATCATTCCAAATCCCAGCCGACGATTAGCGATAACATCTAGTAGCTAACCTGCCAATGGAAATTGCGCTAATCCTGTATTACTGCAAAACAATGAATCTTGAAATGAAACTACAGTAGTGCAGACTGCCAATCGCTATAAAAGTAAATGAATAAATAGCGTTAAAAAAAAATAGTGTTATTAACGCTAATTAGGAAAAAAAATTACAGAAAAAACATATATACTAATTAATCACTAACTTTAATTTGGGTGGGTCCGAATGATAAATGCTCCCGTAATGATGTCTACATCAATATATGTATTTGTAGAAATTAATGGTTATTTTTAGTATTTTCTAGGTCTAAAATAAAATGCAGAAAAGAAGGCGAGGCAGTCTGCCTCTATCTCCTCTCCTCAGCCCCCACAATTGTCGCAGTCATTGAAGGCTGAAGACGAAGCTAGAGCCATGGCTACCTATGCCGCTTTGAAATAGAGACACAGGTAGTAGATTTTGGTAGATTTACCAAAACTTATTTGACGAACCTAAGATTTGATTTTGGTACCTGCCGTCAGTCACATCCAGCCGTAGCAGGTAGTTTTATCCTATTAGTCTAGGATTGGTGCTGAAACATACAGGGTTTGACAATTATTTAAATTATTATAGAGACACAAAGTTCGTTTTGAGGAGCGAAAAGTTTTTTAGACATAGACACAATTTTGTATAGTACGGCGTACGCTACTTGACATATGAATATCGCGCATTTGTTTTGACCGCGAAACAAATACCACGCAATTAATTTCGACGGCTATAATTAAATGCCGATCTAGATCGTACGGCCGTGATAGATGCCGAGATCGCGAAGTGGACGCTTTGGCGGTTTTCGATCATCGCCACATCAAATGACACGTGGCAAAATCACATTGGCTTTCGTCATCTTCGGAGAATACACGAACAAATCCGGATGTGGCAGACGTCGACATACTGGCCATGCCGTACAATTGCCATACATAAAGTACATCGGCACCTGTACTTTTCTGTATGATACAGTAATTTGATTGGTTCGTACTGTAGTAGTATAAGGTTAAGAGAGGGATTTAGGACTTAGAAAATTTGGTAGGTAGATCCCTCTCTCCCAAAGAGCTCCTATATAAAAGGTCAACTTTAACCCTTCATAACTTACTGCTCACGGGAGCAAATTCATAGATCCTTTTCGCTATAGTCTCAGGGGAGTCTTGTCTTCACAAGGGTGAATTTGGTCAGAGTTTTTATCTTTCACGGTGGCAGTTATTGTTGTGGAAACACAAAGGGGTCACGATTATCCTAGGGGCTTTGAGTGAGCTGCCTACTATAAGGGCCAATGGAGGTCTCAGAGTTTCAAGTTATGGGCCCACCCTCTAGGGTACCTATATTAAATGGAGCAGGCTTCATATATTAGGAAAGTATGATGACAGGGGCTTTGTGCGAAAAGAGGTTTTGGGGGATAATAAGCGGACGAGTGAGGCGTCCATCCAGTTCAGCCATTCCTCCAGGGTTTGGGGGAAGCACATTTTCCAAGAAAGCAGATCCAGCTCCACCGGAGGATTCGGACGACGGGGAGAGCATTGTAATGGAAAAAGGGAAAGACAAAGAGCCAGTTACACTGATTGCAACACCTATCGCAACCGGTTTAGCGTTCATGTCACCTATTTCGAGGAATGAGGGGAATGATGTTGATACTTGGGACTACAACAATATGGCGGCAAAAAACTTCATTCTCTGTCATCTTACTCAAGGACTTGCATCTCCTCATTTGCAAGTGGAAAGGGCATCCAATCTGTGTAATGCCGTCATAAAGATGTACCGGAGTGGTACTATTTAGCAGCAGCAATAGGCAGACAAAAGATAGATGCATATGTATACAAAGGGGGAAAAATGCTAGACTTTTGTAATGTATTTGCCACCGTTTTCATGGAACTAAGAGTGCTGGTCAAGTACAAACAAAAAAGATGAAAGTGAACTGTCAGCTCATAAAGTTACCCGATGACTATGAAAACATAGTCAACCGTGTGCAAGATTTGCCGAATTCCAGGTGGATCTGGAATTATGTGGTAGGGATGATTCTCGTTCGAGAGAATACAATTGAGATCCGAAAGGGAGGGAAGAGTGGGCAAGCTTTGGCAACAGGAACTGATTGAAGGAGCAAAGATCGCAGAAAATCAGCAGGAACTATGAAGGAGGAGAACAAAAAACTCAGTCTGATGAATCCGGAACCGAGGGTATTCTAAGGGGTGGGTCACTTTTGCAAGAAACCAGGACACTATATGGCAGAGTGTACTAAGCTAACCGAGCTTTGGTTAAAGGAGGGGCAGACCGGTGGGTCCCCGAGAGGAAAGAAAAAGGCCCTTGTAACACAGGTACATGAAGCAGAATCCGAGGACGAGGACGATGAGCTCCTATTGGATGAGGAGTTGGAGAAGCAAAACGAGGTCGAAATTCCACGAAAGCAGAAATATGCTTTCGGTGGATTGAAAGGTGAAGCAGATTGGATTGTAGATTCAGGTGCCTCCATGCACATGTGTAAGGATAAACACTTGTTCACTAAGATAATGAATATTCCCACCGTAGAGATAGAGTACGAGGATGGGAGGAGAGTCAGTGCTACTCTTATAGGGTCGGTAGATCTGAAAGTGTTAGTAGAAGGAAAGACATCCATAGTTACATTCTCTAATGTATTGTTTATTTCGGAGCTGAACAAAAAACTCATCTCTACATCTGTATTAGATGACAAGGGTTTTGATCCTAACAATAGGAAAGGAGTCTTTACTGCTAGTTTTGAGGTGGTAGTTTATTTTACCGCTGTAAAAGGCAGCCAAGGGTTGTTTAGGCTGAATTTAAGCAATGAAAAGAAGAAACTTTATAATGCTAGTGTTCATGATATAATGTTGTGGCATAAGAGGCTTAGGCATGTGATTCTAGATAAGTTAAGGAAGATGAAAAATATAGGAGTAGTGCAAGGGATTCATTTCAGTGAGAGTGAGAATCTAAGTGATTATAGTGGATGTGCTCAAGGTAAAGCACACAGGCTACCCTTCCCAAAAACTTCCACCTATAAGGGAGAAAAGATCCTAGATTTAGTACACAGATATTTGGGGAAAGGCCAAAGTGCCCTCACCCAAGGGGAAGAGATTAATGATGACTATCACCGATGATTGGTCTCGGTATTCCAAGGTGTATTTTTTGAAAAATAAAAAGAGGCTTAGGAATGTTTTAGACAATATAAAGCATGGAGTGAAAAACTCTATGAAACCCCAATCAAGAGAGTTAGGAGTGACATGGTGGAGAGTATACCTCTAACTAGTTTGAGGATTTTCTGAGCAAAGATGGAGTCCAACACCAAAAGTCAGTTCCAGAAAACCCGGAACAGAATGGGGTAGCTGAAAGACTAAATAGGACACTAAGTGATTTTGCTAGAAGTATGTTGTCGAATAAGAAGATAGGAAAAAGGTTTTGGGCCGAAGCAATGAACTGTGCTAATTACTTCAAAAATTGAGTTCTTACTTCAGCGGTAAAAGGCCAAACACCTTATGAGAGATGGACCGGTCGAAAACTAGACATATCTCACCTAAAGGTTTTCGGCAGTCAAGTGTTCAGTCTAGATGCAGATTAGTCTAACTGGAAGCTAGATCCTAAATGAAAACCACGATACATGTTAGGATATGATGAGGATGTCAAAGGATACATAGTTTATGATCTAAATAGAGAAGATATAATCTTAGTAAAACAGCTATTAAATATGGATGAAGGAGAGTTTGTGGATCCCTTCAAGTATACAAAGTCAGTAAAAATCAGATTTGGGTCAGAAAATTCTGATGACTTTGAGCTTCCTAACTATCCAAGTTTCAGAGAAGATGACATTCTTGCAGGTACAAATCACACCGAGAAGGACTCGGCTGCCGAAACTCCAGTGATAACTCTACCGGAAGCGAAAAACGTGATGGAAAATGATTCAGAATCAAGGGACAGGGGAGAAGCCGAGATTATTCGAAAGAACCCACGACAACCATCTATACCAGGCGCAAATTTTGAAGGGGGAAGGAGAAGTAACAAAAGGTTGCAAGAAAAACGGCTAATATCAAGATAACAAAACTCTCTTATCCGGATTAACCTTAGAATTATGGAGAAGCGTTGAATTGTCCAAAAAAGAATAGGTGGAAGACAATCGTTAATGAGGAGATGGCCTCAATCATGGCAGCCGATACTTGGGAGCTGGTGGATTGTCCACCTAACCGAAAACCAATCGGGTGTAAGTGGGTGTTCAAATTAAAACTGAACCCAGATAACACCATTGAGCGCTACAAGGCCCGCTTAGTGGCCAAAGGATTTACTTTGAAAGAGGGAATTGACTACGTGGAAACCTTTGCCCTGGTCGTCTGATTTCCTTCCGTTCGCATACTTCTCAGCCTGGCAACAGCGGAAGACATGGAAGTGCACCACATAGACATCAAAAAAACCTTTTTGCATGGAGAATTAGAAGAGGAGATCTTCAAGCGATAACCCGAAGGATTTGTGAAAAAAAGAGAGGAGAGTAAGGTATGCCGGCTGATTTAATCTCTGTATGGGTTGAAACAAGCGCCCTGACAGTGGAATAAGAAGCTTGATGAGTTTCTTACAGGTCTGGGATATATTCGGATCAGCTCAGATCACTCAATCTATGTTTTTGAAGATGAGGAAGATGTTATTTTTATTGCAATTTATGTTGATGATTTGCTTGTTCTAAGTAAATCAATGAAGAAAATTAATAAACAAATTACTGATCTTAAGGGGAGATTTGAGATGAACGATATGGGAGAGGCAAGATATATTTTGGGAATTGAAGTAGAAAGAGACCGAGAAAGAAAGATTATAAGGCTAACTCAAAAGGAAGCAATAGGGAACATGTTGGAAAAGTTTGAGATGGATAAGGCTAATAATTGTACAACTCTAATGGAGTTGAAGAAGGGAAGTGAGGCGAGTGTGGAAAAAGTTATAATTTAAGACAAGGAATTAGGTCCGGAAGAACATAAGTTCATGTAGACTATTCCTTACAGACAAGTAGTGGGAAGCCTAGTCTATTTTATGAATTGTACCCGTCCGGATTTGGCTTCAGCTGTAGGAGTGCTGAGTAGAAGTCTAAATGCTCCCACTAAGAGAGATTGGGAGGCAGCTAAGAGAATCCTTAGGTGTTCGATAAGAGCTAGGGATCTATGGTTGTATTTAGGTGGAGGGAATACTGACACCACTACTTGGAGTGATGCCAATAATGGTGATGCTTCGATGTGGAGATGTACTTCTGGATATGTATTGTATGTGGGTGATGGAGCTTGTTGCTGTAGTAGCAAACAACAAAACGTTATTGCTCAGTCCACCATGAAGGCTGAGTATATGGCCTCTTTCTCTACTGTAAAAGAATTGATGTGGGTCAAGTCTTTGCTTGGTGACCTTGGTCACCTTAAGAGTGGTGTGCAATTTTTTTTTTGTGATTATCAAGCAGCAATCGCTATTGCTGCCAATCCTAAACACCATTTTAAAGTCAAACACATGGACATTAAACTCGGCTTTGTTAGAGAGAAAGTAGAAAACAATATAATATGTTTAGAGTATAGGTCAGATAGCGAGATGGTAGCAAATATGATGACCAAACCTTTGCCTTTCCTAGAGCTAATTTTCTGCAGAAGAAGTGTGGTCTGAAATTAAAGAGTGACTAGAAAATAAGGGGAGTGTAGATATTAATGGTTATTTTTTAGTATTTTCTAGGTCTAAAATAAAATGCAAAAAAGAAGGCGGGGCATTCTGCCTCTAACTCCTCTCTTCAGCCCCCACACTTGTCGCTATCACTGAAGGCTGAAGAGGAAGCTAGAGCCATGGCTACCTATGCCACTTAGTGATAGAGAGATAGGTGGTAGATTTTGGTAGATTTACCAAAACTTACTTGACTGACACAAGATTTGATCCTGGTACCTACCGTCCGTGGAGTCTAGCTGTAGTTGCTAGCTTTATCCTATTAGTGTAGGATCGGTGCTGATATATACTGGGTTTGACATTTATTTAAATTACTATAAGTACGCAAGTTCGTTTTACGGTGCGAAAAGTTTTTGAGACATAGACACAATTTTGTATAGTACGACGTACGTTACTTCACGAAATGAATATCAAGCATTTTGTTTCGACCTCGAAATAAATACCACGCAATTAATTTCGACGGCTACAATTAAATGCCGATCTAGATTGAACGGCCGTGATAGATGTCGCGATCGCGCAATGGACGCTTTGGTAGTTTTTGGTCATCGCCATGTCAAATGACACGTGGCAAAATCACATTAGCCTGCGTCATCTCCGGAGAATATGAGAACAATTCCAGATGTGGCAGACGTCGATATTTTGGCCATGCCATACAATGGCTGTACATAAAGTACATCGACACTTGTACTTTTATGTACGATAATAAAATTTGATTGGTCCGTACTCTAGTAGCATAGGGTTTAGAGAGGGATTTATGACTTAGAAAATTTGGTAGGTAGACGGCTCTCTCCTTGAGAGCTTCTGTACAAAAGGTCAACTTTGACCCTTCATAACTTACTGCTCACGGGAGCAAATTCAAAAATTCTTTTTGCTATAGACTCAAAGGAGTCTAGCTTCACAGGGTGAAGTTGGTCATTGTTTTTATCTGTCACGGTGGCAGTTATTCTTGTGGAAATAGAAAGGGGGAAGGGTTACTCTAGGGGCTTCAAGTGAGCTGCTTACTCTGAGGGCCAATGGAGGTCTTAGAGTTTCAGTATCAGCACAAAATCTGACAATTTGAACGCCAAAATATCAATATTCGAGTTTGCGACTCTTTTCACATTCACATGCGTGGGCTATTACATTAAATGACTTTTTGTACATTTATTTCAAAAAGTACATTTTGGTACGAAAAAAACTATCCGTACACTACACTATAATCATTGCGATGTACTTCCGTTATTAACGCTAATTAAAAAAAGAACCCTAAAAGGCATAAAGGAAAAAATAGAATTATGGATTGTATTTCATGTTTTTTTCTTAAATGGCACCAAGTTAAAGTTATTTACTCTATTAGCGATTGGTGGTGTTGTGTACTTTAATGTACTATACAGTACTGTACTGTACTTTGGTCAACTTTGGTGTCCATGTCACCACGTCTGCCATATAACGCGGTTTTACAGTGTGAAATCACGGATTATAGTCCTGTAGAGTGTAAACATCTACATGATGAAACTCTGAGACCTCCATTGGCCCTTAGAGTATGCAGATCCAAAAGAAGCTAATCTAGATAGTGCCGACTCCAAGTTAATATAAACCCAAATGACTGACCCCTTGACAGTCACAATCCCAATTTAGATTCACCCCTGTGAAATAACACTTTCTGTGTGGTCAGTTCCACCACAGAATGCAAAGTTAGAATATGAGATTTGGACACATTCACCCACTTTGACTTTCCCTTATAAATGCAGCCACCCTGGCAGACAAAAACTCTGACCGACTACACCCCTGTGTAGCCTGGACTCCCCTGAGTCCGCAGCAAAAAGAATCACTGAAAATGGTCAAGTAAATTGATAGTTATGGCTGCCCAAAGTTTGCCATTTATATAGGGTGCTCTCTGGGAGAGGCACCTGCCTACCCAAAATTTATCTAAGTCCTATTCCCTCTCTAAAACTCTATCTACTGAAGTACGGCACCAATCAAATTACTGTATCGTACATAAAAGTACAGGTGCCGGTGTACTTTATGTACGGCCATTGTACGACATGGCCAAAATGTCGACACGTGTCATATCCGGATTTGTTCCCGTAATCTCCGGAGTTGCCGCAATCCAATGTAGTGTTACCACGTGTCACTTAATGTGGCGGTGATCGCAAACCGCCAAAATCGTACGCCGCGATCTCGGCATCCTTCGCGGTCGTCCGATCAAATTTGGATTTCAACCGCGGCCGTCATAAATACATGCGCGGTATTCTTTCCGGCGTCAAACAAACCGCGCGGTATTTATTTCGTAAAAGTACCGTACGTCGTACTTTCCACAACTGTTTCTATGCAGTATGCATATAGTTTTAGTTAAATGAATTATTCTTATTGTAACTATTTAAATAAATATCATACCTCATAATATCTAATACAATTTAGGCTATCTGGATAAGACTACCGGTTATTGCGGGTGTGACAACTGGCAGGTACCAGGATCAAATCCTGGATTGGCAACACTATCTTTTAGAGAAAACCCCCTATAAAACAACTGTCTGTCTCCCTCTAGACAGCACAGGCAGCCATGGCTAACTCCTCCTCCAGTCTTCAGTGACTGCGACAAGTGTGGGGACTTGAGGAGGAGTTAGAGGCAGGCTGGCAATATCTACTATTTTGCTTTTTATTTTGCAATCTCTAGACCAAGAAAATACTTGAATTCCAACACATGACCGAAGATTATTGTAGCACCTGTGATGCACATCGTTCCACTAGTACTGTACTATTCTCTAGTGAATAGTTTTTGCTATTTTAGCCACTTTAAAATTCTTTTTTGTCGTTCACACTTTTCAGATTGTGAATTCGAAGGTAGGGATTGAAATACAAAGGTTCTCCCCTTCCGATTGGCGGTTTACAATTGGAAATAGATACGTTTGGACGGGGAAAATAGAATGTAAGTGGCGGAAAAAATTAAAAAACATTAACACTATCGATATTAGTGTTGGGTATCGAGGACCTTTTACTAATATTAGATATATATCGAATTTCAGGTACCCAATATTCGATATATCGCTTCGAGATATCGAAAAAAAAAGTTGCGATATATCGCTAATAAATCGTATCGCCGATATATCGAGGCATTAAAAAAATAAAAAATAAAAAATTTCACAGGTCTCCAAAGTGACGTGCCTTCGAGACAAGGTGACCGTAAAATCTTTGCCGAAAACAAATACGATTTTTTTCCTGAAAGTCAGCAGAGTGAAGGAGATCTCTAAGGTACATTGACGTGGTACACTTGCGAAGTATGTAGAAATTAATGGTCTTAAGTATTTTCTAGGTCTGAATAGAAATAAAGAAGCCGAGGCAGTCTACCTCTAACTTCTCTCTCCGACTCTCAAACTTGTCGCAGTCACTCTGAAATTGGAGAGGAAGCTAGAGCCATGGCTACCTAGGCTATCCTTAGGTTTACGAGAAATTTATATTAGTCTAGGGATTAATTACTAAAAGATATGTGCCGGCGGCAGGATTTGATCCCGGTACCTGCCGGCCGTCAGAGAGTAGATAGCCGGTAGCCTTAGCCGTTAAGTCTAGAAGTAATGTTACGTAGTATATAGTACGATAATTATTTAAACATGTACACGTAAGATAAATCATTTAACTATAACTATCAACGGGATACATAGATATGGTAGTGTAAAAGTACGAATTGCGGTACGGATAAGAAATCAATACCGTGCATTGATTTCGTAAGCAAAACAAATATCGCGCATGTATTTATTACGGCTACGATCAAATGTGAGTTTAATCGGACGGCCGGAATTAGCGCCGAGATCGCGGAAGGAGAATTCGGCGGTTTGTGGGCATCGCCACATCGGATGACATGTGGCGATGTAACATTGGAGCGCGGCATCTCCGAGTATTAAAGGAGCGAATCTAGATATTCCACGTGTGGACATTTAGGCCATGTCGTACAATGTCCGTACATAAAGTACACCGGCAGCTGTACTTTTGCGTACGGAACTGTAATCTGATTGGTTCCGTACATCACTAGATAGAGTCTGTGAGAGACATAGGACTTAGAAAAATTAGAAGATAGGACCCTCTCTCCTAGAGAGCTTCTGTACAAAAGGTCAACTTTGACCCTCCATAACTTACTGCTCAGGGGAGCAAATTCATGGATTCTTTTTGCTATCGACTCAAGGGAAGTCTTGCCTTCACAGGGGTGAAGGTGGTCAGAGTTTTTGTTTGCCATGGTGGCAGTTATTTTTGCTTAAACACAAAGGGGTCAGGATTATCCTAGAGGCTTCTTGGAAGCTGTCCACTCTGAGGACTTATGGAGGTCTCAGAGTTTCAGGTTATGGGCCCACCCTCTAGGGTACCAATCTTTAATGGAACTGGCTTTATATAGTGGGAAAGTATGATGATAGGAGCTCTATGCGAAAAAAGGTTTTGGGGGATAGTGAGTGGACGATTGGGGCGTCCATCAAGTCTTGGAATTCCTCTAAGGTTTAAAGGAAGCAGATTCACCAGGAAAGAGGATTCACCTTCAACGGAGGAAACAAAGGAAGGAGAGGTGGTGGAAAAAAGAAAGGAGAAGGAGGCGACCACACCAATAGCAACTGGTTTAGCATTCATGTCACCTATTCCGAGGAACGAGGAGAATGATACTGAAACTTGGGACTTCAACAATATGGTGGCAAAGCACTTCATTCTACGCCATCTCACTCAAGGACTTGCATGTCCTCATTTGCAAGTAGAGAGGGCATCAGATCTTTGGATGGCTCTCATAGAGATGTACGGAAATGGTACGATTCAGCAACAACAGTTGGCTGATCAGAAAGTTAAGGAGTATGTATACAAAGGGGGAAATATGTTGGATTTTTGCAATGAGCTTGCTACACTCTTCATGGAGCTAGAGAGTGCGGGAAAAGATTTTAGTGAAAAAGAAAAGGTTAACTGTTTACAGATGAAATTACCTGATGAGTTCGAGAACATAGTCAACCGTGTGCAGGACTTGCCGGACTCAAGGTGGATATGGAACTCAGTGGTAGGGATGAATCTCGTTTGAGAGAATACGATTGAGATCCGAAGGGGAGGAAAAAGTGGCCAAGCCTTGGCAACAGCGACTGATTGGAGGAACAAGGATTCCCGAAAACCAGTCGGAAACTATGGGGGTAGGGAGCAGAAAAAACAGGCTGACGAGTTCGAACCAAGGGCTCCCAAAGGTTTATGTCATTTTGTAACAAACCGGGGCACTATATGGCAGAGTGCATTAAGCTAACCGAGCTTCGGTTAAAGGAGGGGCAGACCGGTGGTACCCCGAGAGGAAAGAAAAAGGCCCTTGTCACACAGGTACTTGAGGCGGAATCCGAAGATGAGGAAGATGAGCTCCTTTTGGATGAGGAGTTGGAGGCGAAAACTGAGGTTGAAATTCCACGAAGGCAGAAATGTGCTTACGGTGGATTGAAAGGTGTAGCAGGCTGGATTATAGATTCAGGTGCCTCAATGCACATGTGTAAGGATAGGCACCTGTTCACTAAGATAAGAAAGATTCCCATCGTAGAGATAGAGTACGGGGATGGGAGGATAGTCACCACTACTCTTGTAGGATCGGTAGATCTGAAAGTGTTAGTAGAAGGAAAGACATCCATATTAACATTCTCCGATGTCTTGTTTATTCCGGAGCTGAACAAAAACCTTATCTCTACATCTGTATTAGATGATAAGGGTTTTTTCACTAGCACTAGGGAAGGAGTCTTTACTGCTAGTTTTGAGGAGGATGTCTATTTCATTGCTGAGAAAGGTAGCCATGGGATGTTTAGGCTGATCTTAAGTAATGAAAAGAAGAAACTTTATTTTGCTGGTGTTCATGATATTATGATGTGGCATAAGAGGCTTGGGCATGTGAATCTAGATAAGTTAAGAGATATGAAAAAGATGGGAGTGGTGGAAGGGATTCAATTCTGTGAGAGTGATGATATAAGTGATTGTAGTGGGTGTGCTCAAGGTAAAGCACACAGATTACCCTTTCCTAAAACAGCCATCTACGAGGGAGAAAAACTTCTAGATCTAGTACACACAGATATTTGGGGACCGGCTAGAGTGCCCTCACCGGGGGGGAAGAGGTTTATGATGAATATAACTGATGATTGGTCTCGGTATTCCCGGGTGTATTTTTTGAAAAACAAGTCAAAAGCTGAGGATTGTTTTAGACAACATAAAGCATGGAGCGAAAAACTCCATGAAACTCTAATCAAGAGAGTAAGGAGTGACAATGGTGGAGAGTATACTTCTAACCAGTTTGAGGATTTTTTGAGGGAAGATGGGGTTCAACACCAAAAGACAGTTCCAAAAAATTCGGAACAGAATGGGGTAGCTGAAAGGTTAATTAGAACACTAAGTGATATTGCTAGAAGTATGTTGTCGGATAAGAAGATAGGAAAAAGGTTTTGGGTAGAAGCAATGAACTATGCTAATTACCTCAAAAATAGACTTCTTACTTCAGCTATAAAAGATCAAACACCTTATGAGAGATGGACAGGCCGCAAACCAGACTTATCTCATTTAAAGGTTTTCGGCAGTCAAATATTTAGTTTAGATACTGATTGGTCCAATTGGAAGCTAGATCCTAAAGGAAAACCGGGATTCTTATTAGGATATGATGAGGATGTTAAAGGATATAGAGTTTATGATCTAAAAAGAGAAGATATAATCTTAGTAAAGCATCTAGTAGTTATGGATGAAGGAAAGTCTGTGGACCCCTTCAAATATACAAAGTCAGTAAAAATCAGATTTGAGTCAGAAAATTCTGATGACTTTGAGATTCCTAACTATCCAGGTTTTAGAGACGATGACATTCTTGCAGGTAAAAATCAGACTGAAAAGGACTCGGCTGTGGGAACTCCACTGACAACTCTACCCGAAGCGGAAGACGTGGTGGAAATTGATTCGGAATTAAGGGATAGGGGAGAAACCGAGTTTGTTCGAAAGAATCCACGAGAACCATCTATTCCGGCCTCAGATTTTGAAGGAGGAAGGAGAAGTAGTAAAAGACTGCAAGAAAAACAGGTTAATAACAAGGTAACAAAACTATCTCATCAAGATGAACCTCAAACTTATGGAGAGGCGATGACTTGTCCAGAAATAAATCGGTGGAAGACAGCCATCAATGAGGAGATGGCTTCAATCATGGCAGCGGATACTTGGGGGCTGGTGGATTGTCCACCTAAGCGAAAACCAATCGGTTGTAAGTGGGTTTTCAAATTAAAACTGAACCCAGATAACACAATCGAGCGCTACAAGGCCCGACTAGTGGCAAAGGGATTTACACAAAAGGAGGGAATTGACTACGAGGAAACCTTTGCCCCGGTGGTCAGATTTCCCTCCGTCCGCATAATTCTCAGCCTGGCAGCTGCGGAAGACATGGAAGTGCACCAGATGGACATCAAAACAACCTTTTTGCATGGAGAATTGGGAGAGGAGATCTTCATGCGACAACCCGAATGGTTTGTGGAAGAAGGAGAGGAGAGTAAGGTATGCCGGCTGATTAAATCTCTTTATGGTTTGAAACAGGCGCCTCGACAGTGGAATAAAAAGCTTGATGAGTTTCTTACCGGTCTGGGATATATCCGGATCAGCTCAGATCACTCAATTTATGTTTTCGAAGATGAGGAAGGTTTTATATTTATTGCAATTTATGTTGATGATTTGCTTGTTTTAAGTAAATCAATGGAAAAAATTAATAAACTGAAAACCGATCTTAAGGGGAGATTTGAAATGAAGGATATGGGGGAAGCAAAATATATTTTGGGAATTCAAGTAGAGAGAGACCGAAAAAGAAAAATTATAAGATTGACTCAAAAAGAAGCAATAGGGAACATGCTTGAAAAATTTCAAATGGATAAAGCTAAGAGTTGTACAACTCCAATGGAATTGAAGAAGGGAAGTGAGGGGAGTGAGGAAGAAGGAGTCATAGTCTTAGACAAGGGATTATCTCCTGAAGAACAGAAGTTCATGCAGACTATTCCTTACAGGCAAGTAGTGGGAAGTCTAATCTATTTTATGAATTGTACCCGGCCGGATTTAGCTGCAGCTGTAGGAGTGCTGAGTAGAAGTCTAAATGCTCCCACTAAGAAGGATTGGGAGGCAGCTAATAGAGTTCTTAGATACTTGATAGGAACTAGGGATCTATGGTTGCATTTGGGTGGGGAGAATACTGACATCACTACTTGGAGTGATGCTAGTTATGGTGATGCTCCGATGAGGAGATGCACTTCTGGATATGTATTATATGTGGGTGATAGGGCTTGCTGTTGGAGTAGCAAACAGCAAAAGGTTATTGCTCAGTCCACCATGGAGGCTGAGTATATGGCCTCTTGCTCTGTTGTAAAATAATTGATATGGGTCAAGTCTTTACTTCGTGAGCTTGGTTAAGAGTGGTGTGCAGAAAATATTTTGTGATAATCAAGCAGCAATCGCTATTTCTGCCAATCATAAACATCATTTTAAAGCTAAACACATGAACATTAGACTCAGCTTTGATAGAGAGAAAGTAGAAAATAAAATAATCAGTTTAGAGTACCGACCAGATAGTGAGATGGTAGCAGATATAATGACCAAACCTGTGCCTTCCCCTAAGCTAATTTTGTGCAGGGAGAAGTGTGGTCTGAAATTAAGATTGACTAGAAAATAAGGGGAGTGTAGAAATTAATGGTCTTAAGTATTTTCTAGGTCTGAATAGAAATAAAGAAGCCGAGGCAGTCTACCTCTAACTTCTCTCTCCGACTCTCAAACTTGTCGCAGTCACTGAGAAATTGGAGAGGAAGCTAGAGCCATGGCTACCTAGGCTGTCCTCAGGTTTACGGGAAATTTATATTAGTCTAGGGATCAATTACTAAAAGATATGTGCTGGCGGCAGGATTTGATCATGGTACCTGCCGGCCGTCAGAGAGTAGATAGCCGGTAGCCTTAGCCGTTAAGTCTAGAAGTAATGTTACGTAGTATATAGTACGATAATTATTTAAACATGTACACGTAAGATAAATCATTTAACTATAACTATCAACGGGATACATAGATATGGTAGTGTAAAAGTACGAATTGCGGTACGGATAAGAAATCAATACCGCGCATTGATTTCGTAAGCAAAACAAATATCGCGCATGTATTTATTACGGCTACGATCAAATGTGAGTTTAATCGGACGGCCGGAATTAGCGCCGAGATCGTGGAAGGAGAATTCGGCGGTTTGTGGGCATCGCCACATCGGATGACACGTGGCGATGTAACATTGGAGCGCCACATCTCCGAGGATTAAAGGAGCGAATCCGGATATTCCACGTGTGGACATTTAGGCCATGTCGTACAATGTCCGTACATAAAGTACACCGGCAGCTATACTTTTGCGTACGGAACTGTAATCTGATTGGTTCTGTACATCAGTAGATAGAGTCTGTGAGAGGGATAGGACTTAGAAATATTAGAAGATAGGACCCTCTCTCCCAGAGAGCTTCTGTACAAAAGGTCAACTTTGACCCTCCATAACTTACTGCTCAGGGGAGCAAATTCAGAGATTCTTTTTGCTATCGACTCAGGGAAGTCTTGCCTATACAGGGGTGAAGGTGGTCAAAGTTTTTGTCTGCCAGGGTGGCAGTTATTTTTGCTTAAACACAAAGGGGTCAGGATTATCCTAGAGGCTTCTTGGAAGCTGTCCACTCTGAGGACTTATGGAGGTCTCAGAGTTTCAAAGTACACGTACATAATACGCAAGTACGGATTTCCATACGAAAATGGTCGGTATTCAAAGCTTTGACGATTTTAGAGATTTGATCGTCAACTTACAAGGAACCACTCGATTAAAAACACGTATGTAAAAACTTGTTTAGAGACGATACGCGATGTAACCGAGGCCTCTGTAATACATAAATTGCTGTCTGTACTATTACAAAGACCTCCTAATGTAACCATATCCCAAATAAGTAATTAGGTTGTGTTGAAATTGATGTATTTTCTAGGTTTGTATTGGAAAAATAAATAGAGTAAGTTAGCAAAGGCATCCTGCTTCTCGCTCAAAACTCTCCAGTCCCCATACTTGTTGCAGTCACTGAAGACCGGAGAGAGAGCTAGAGCCATGGCTGTGTATAATGTCCAAGTAGACAGAGAACATGCTAATACTTAGTTTGTACCAAAAAAAAAACCGCCGAATCAAGGATTTGATCTTGGCACCTACCAGCCGTTTAAGGACTTAAGTTAGCTTTATCCATTAGACCAAATCAACGTTGAGATAGTTTTGGTACAATAAGTATTTAAAAGTGTTCAGGCAGAGAATTGCCAGAAAGACTGACAAATAACAAAAAGTTGATTTAGAAAGATTTGAACTTGTTACCTCTCGAATCTCTAATGCCAACGCCTTAACCATTAAGGCGCTACAAAACGATACGCGTGACGGGTTTCAAAGATTTATAAACATTTACGTAACAGCTAATTAACACCACACAACGAAGAGGAACAATTCATGCATCTACGCGAATCTGAACCGAGTAAAATATGTTTTGATGGAACGACCGACATTGTACCCGCCACGCGAAGTGAGCTTTTGGCTGCATTCGGAGATAGCGTCACGCGGTGCCACGTGGCGTCACATTATTTGATACCGGAGAAGATGGGAGGAGGAACCATGGCTCCCGATTTGACAGGTGTCACCTTGTAGACCATGTCGTACAATGGCCGTACATTAAGTACATCTCCTATTGTACCTTCTTGTACTATATAGTGTTCTTATTGGACTAGGGTTTAGTAGTAGGTAGTCGTGAGTAGGCAGACCAAGAATTAGTGATATTTAGGTACCTCTCTCTAAGAGAGCTTGTAACTATAAAGGTCATTTTTGACCAGCCATAACTTAATGCTCGGGTGAGCAAATTCAGTGATTCTTTTTGCTGCGGACTCAAAGGAGTCTAAGCTACACAGGGTTGTAGTCGGTCAGAGTCTTTGCGTGCCAGGGTGGCAATTATTCAGTGTGAAAGTCAAAGTGGGGAATATTGTCCAAAACACATATTCAAGCTTTGCATTCTGTGGTGGAACTGAGCACACAGGGGGTCTTCTCTTCACAGGGGTGAAGGTGTATTGGGGTCCTAATTGTCAAGGGATCATTCATTTGGAGTTTATATCAACTTGGGGTCGGCACTATCTAGATTAGCTTTTTTGGATCTGCCATTCTGTGGGCAATGGAGCCCATAGAATTTCAAATTGTTCCCATGTGTTCAAGTAAAGGTTTTTTTCCAATGTTTTCACAGAAAATGGGACTTCCAACGAGAAAATATTACGCCGTACTAAAAATGGGCAAAAAGACAAGTACATTTTGCATCTTCTTGGAACTTGGAAGGTACGGCAAATTGGCGCTATTATCATCGTGACCCACTTCTAGCTCATCTTCACACTTGCAGTTGAACAAACCGCGACCTGATTCTAATCAAAATTTTACTCTATTGACGAATAGATAACCTAGATTGCACGCGTCAAACGTTTTCTATTTTTTTTTTGCAGTTGGGAGAGTACACGAAAAACAAGTTGTTTGTCTGTTTGCAAACAATTTGTTTGTTTGTTAAGATGTACGGAATTTGTATGTAATTGCGTTAAATGGAAAAGCGTAAAAAATGGCAACAAGCAGCCGGACAGGATCTGCCGGAACTACGCACATGGCAGTGAAAGAAAGCCGGATGTCTACAATATCACACTGAACATTCAATGTCACTTTCACTACACCACCAATCGCTATTAGAGTAAATAACGCTAATCTGGTGCCTTTTTTTCAAAAAAAAAACCTGAAATAAAATTCCTACTTCAATTTTTTCCATTATCCTTATTAGGGTTTTTTTGCAATTAGCGTTAATAATGGAAGTAGACTGCGATGGAAATAGAGTGGCGTACGGACAAGGTATCTCCGTACAAAATGGTACCTTTTAAATTACAAAGGCATAAAAAAACACTTAACATTATTGCGCACACATGTGAATGTGCACTGTAAGAAAGAGACTTAAACTCGTCGATAAAAATCACGTTCTCATATGTTCGTCCATTGACAGTGTGAACAGCGCGACGGTGTACGAATTGTCAGATTTTGTACGGATATGCATATTACCGTGGACATCGAAAGGGCGGGCATTTATTATTCAGGACAACCCAAATGACAGTTAGGGATTAATTAGTATATCTTTTTTTTTTCAAAAAAAAAAATCCCGATTAGTGTTAATAACACTAACTTTTTTTTTCCGCTATTTATTCCTTTACTCTAATAGCGATTGATGGTATACTGTACTGTACAGCCCATTTGTAGACGTAGGCGATTTCTTATGTTGTCCACGTGTGGGCGTCTACAAATGTCAGGAGCTTGTTGGCGGCGACAAATGTCCACAGTATGTCAGAAACTCGTTCTAGTGTACAAATGTCCATAGTTTGTTGGTGTCTACAGTGTTGTAAGATATTGGCGACGTCTACAACTGTCACATATTTGAAGAAATGAAGGCGCAAGTAACGATTGACATAGGCACACTTTGAAAAGTACACCGTAAAATCTACGCTAAACTCCAAAGTAACGTTTTAAAATTTTTGGTTACATGGGAACACGCTCTTATATGAATTACAGAATTAGTACTTTATTGTCGGTTACATTTTGCGGCGTCTACCTTTAAGGGTAGAATTCCATTAGACGAAAAGTGTGGTTTGTTACTGGACGCCGTAAAAGTTCGTACAGATTCGTACCACGCCTCACCTTAACTTTTTTTTTCAGACGAAACATCAGTATTGTCGGAAAATTGTCGGGAAGCTTTAATGATGTAGGCGTAATTCCTGGTCGTTGGATATTCCATTTTTTTAGATCCGCGAAGCAATCGTGCACATCATCCAGTGTGACGATACTCTCCTCGCGAGGAGAGTTGTATGATATTAGACGTGTACCATTGGTACACGTGAAAAAGCAAAAAAATATCTGCTTTGAACAAGCGATCACAGATCTACACGTCGTATAGGCCATGTGCCTACGTTGTACGGTCCATGTGCCGCCTGCCACGCTGGATGCACGTGAGCCGAAAATATTTTGGCGCGCTCCGTCGGACATCCACCGACATTCAAAGTTTGCCGCGACCTTCAAAGTTTGCCGCGTCTTTTTGCCATTCAGTTTTGAAATTTCGATTTCCGTCTTCAAAATCAAAAATCTGGCCGCAAACTTTATGTACGAATCATTAACTACCTCCGGTTGTACAGATATTTTGTTCTGACTTTCCGTTTGAAGATTTTCTTTAACATTTTCAAATCTGGAGTCTAAGCTACGTGGCGCCAATCATAATTGAGGAAGGTTTGTTACTGGCCCGACAAAATGGAATAGTCTTCCAGTAAACGCTGTCAATAGAATTTTTTGTACATTTACTAGGACCACCTAATGGAATTCTACCCTAAGTCACGGAACGAAAATCACGTTGTACGTGGCGTATTTTGAGGGCCGGGCGGTTGCGGTCGGTTGATTCACGAGAAAAAAAAAACGGTCGGTTACGGTTGGTCAACCAAAAAACCAAAAAAAATAAAAAAATGTACTGTCCATAGAATCCTACATTATTGTACTTTGTACTCTTTGGTATCGTGCAAGAACGTGACATCATGATTAGCGTCGCAAATCTGACACGGTAGTAAAACTATTCATTTCGCAAATCTTAGGGAACGCGACAAAGCGTCGCAAATCTGACACGGTAGTACACTATTCATTTCGCAAATCATAGGGAACGCGACAAAGCGTCGTAAATTTGACACGTTAGTAAACACTATTCATTTCGGAAATCTAAGGGAACGCGACAAATTGTAATTTTTGGCTTATCGATACATTGTACATTAGTTAATTTTGTACTTTTTCGGTTACAGGCGGGCACGGTTAGTCGCGAGAAATCGAGTTTGGTTAACTTTTATTTTCGTAAACGTCGGTCGGTTACCGGTTAACTATTTTGGAGCGTGACATAACGCGGTCGGGCGTCGGTTACTCAGATTTTGAAAAAAAAAAACGGTCGGTTTCCGTTATGTAAAATTTTGACTATTGCAACCTCTAGGTCTCGGTACAATATATCGAGGATTCTGCTCGATCGATATTCAATATATCTAATATCGAAATTATCGCGATATGAATTTACCCGATACCCAACACTAATCGATACGATTCGCCGGTCTATTCAGTTCAGAGGTCGCAGACGGTCAACCGAAACCGTGACCGACCGTTAAACGACCGCCCGCGCCGGATCCGGAACGGATTCGGTTGCCAAATTTTGGGGGTCGGGCGGTTACGGGTGGTTGAATCACCCACGAAAAAAAAACGGTCGGTTACGGTCGGTCAACCAAAAAACGAAAAAAAATGAAAATTTTGTACTGTCCCTATAATCCAGCATTCTTGTACTTTGTACTCTTTGGCATCGTGGAAGTACGTGACATCATGATTAACGTCGCAAATCTGACACGGTACTGTAGTAAGCTATTTATTTCGCAAATCAAAGGGAACGCGACAAAGCGTCGCAAATCTGACACGGTAGTACACTATTCATTTCGAAAATCTTAGGGAACCCGACAAAGGGATTCTAAAAGCTTTACTTATCACATGATGGCACAGTCTAAACGCTGCGAAACAGCGCAAGGGA
>JBBHKE010000565.1:50821-106232 GCA_037447655.1 Zygnema cylindricum | reverse complement strand
CTGATTGGTTCCGTACATCAGTAGATAGAGTCTGTGAGAGAGATAGGACTTAGAAAAATTAGAAGATAAGACCCCCTCTCCCAGAGAGCTTCTGTACAAAAGGTCAACTTTGACCCTCCATAACTTACTGCTCAGGGGAGCAAATTCAGAGATTCTTTTTGCTATCAACTCAGGGGAGTCTTGTCTTCACAGGGGTGAAGTTGGTCAGAGTTTTTGTCTGCCAGGGTGGCAGTTATTTTTGCTTAAACACAAAGGGGTCAGGATTATCCTAGAGGCTTCTTGGAAGCTGTCCACTCTAAGGACTTATGGAGGTCTCAGAGTTTCAAGATGGATTCGGTTGACTCTTTTCAAGTGCCAGACAAATCGACAAATGAAAACCAAGAATATGTCATTTTTCACCACACGCAGCGGGTTTACTTTCCACAACCAAATGGGACCACTCTTCCTTCAGTTCCCTTAGTGACTTCACAGGAGGCTTCACAACAAGTTCCATCTGAGGCGTAACAAATTGTTACACCACATGTCGTGGATCAGCAAAGGCAGGCAAATCGGAGACTGCCGACAACTTCAGCCTCAGAATTTCCGGGGGGAAAGAGATTTAGCAGCCGTCTACAAGCAAGCTCCCACTTTGCTTTTTCTGCAGCTACAGAGGAGCTTCTAACAATTCAGGAGGCCTTTTTATCACCTGAGAGAAATCATTGTATCGAGGCGGCGAATGATGAAATGAAATCTATTATAGAGGCACAACCGTGGGAGTTGGTGGATCTTCACCAGGCAGAAAAGCAATCGGCAGCAAATGGGTATTCAAAGTGAAGTTCAACCCGGACAACACCATTGAAAGGTATAAGGCCAGACTAGTGGCCAAGGGGTATAATCAAAAAGAAGGTATTGATTTTGAAAAAACCTTCTCCCTAGTTGTTGGATTTCTTACTATCAGAATCTTGCTAAGTCTAGCGACAATAGAAAATATGGAAATACAATAAATGGATGTTAAAATTGCTTTCTTGCATGGAGAATTAGAAAAGACCATCTACATGAAACGGCCATGCATATGGGCAGCGTGCCAACGTGACTATTATGGAAGGTTTTCAGACAATGTTGGAGAGGATGCTTCTAAATATAGAGGAGCAACAAGTTGCCCGCATAGAGTTGTCAAAATATAGAGAGTTTGAGTGTGTTTTTGGTAGGGAACTGGCAATATCTTGTTCAAAGTTGATGCCAGCATGGAAGTGGTGGCAAGAGTTTGGGTGTGCCACCCCTATTTTGCAGAAGGTAGTAGTAAAAATACTTGCACAGTGCTCAGCTGCCAGCTCCTGTGAGCGGAATTGGTCAACATATGACCATATTCACTCAAAGAAAAGAAATAGGTTAACGGCTAAAGGGGCTAATGATCTAGTATGGGTCTTCACTAATCTCAGACTTTTAAAGAAGACTAGGGATGTCAACTATGAAGAAAATCTGATAGAATGGGAAGAAGAGGAAGGGGAGGTTAGTGATATGATTCAGATGAAGACATGATGGAATTCGATGTAGGGGAAGAAGATTTAGAATAAAAGTAGGTAAAGGACATATATGTATTTTTTTTTTGCTTTAATGTGATTGTTTTTGTTTTTTTTTATCAATGTGTTACGTCGTGCAATGTGGAATGATGAAAAATGGAATCTGCATACAGCGTGAACTTTGTTTATTTGAAGTTGCATGCTCTCGGAGAGGTAGAGAAAGAAGGCCATGGCTGCCTATCTGTGAAGGACAGGCAAATTTATTATAATAAAAATGCTTTACGGGGGAACTGAACCTGCGCCTGTGAACGACATCTAGTACAAACCGGTACAAACCGGTACAACCGTCCTTAACCATTTGATGTAGTTGATTCGTTACATACGTAGAGTGTGATATTTAATTAATTTACTAATGTTTTTCACCGCTCATTTAACGGAAAGCGTACAAACTACGGTACATGTTCAATTAAATTTATTAAAAATGTACGGATTTGTATGGAAAAAAATTCATTAACGTTTTTTTCAAATCGACCTCTCCAATTTCTACGTATTGTACGCTCGTTCGAAACGTGCGTAAAATACGTTTTGAACAACTATGCAATATACCCTTAAGACCCATATTGTATTGGCCGCAAAATGAAATAAAATAGTAACAGGGTTGAGTTGCACATCGTTCGATATGGAATTAAACGTCATGTCAAAATTTTGAAAAACATTCGGACAAAAAATTATTTTTCTGTGAGTTTTGAGGTATTTTTTATTTAAACCGTCAGATTTGGACGATCGGACGTTCGCTGATCAAAGTAGCGACGTAAGAAGGTCATATGAAAAGCCCATAACACAACTTATGATAAGACTATCGTCAGATTTGGACTATCGGACGGTCGCTGATAAAAGTAGGGACTTAAAGAAGATCACATGAAAAGCCCATAACACAACTTACGATAATGGCGCCGACAAAAAGCCTACAATTGAAACGCTACTTTTGAACTATCCTCTGAACCATTATGTGACAAACATAAATTATTGCGGAAGCTGCAACTAAGCAGCTGGTGAACAAGCCTACTTCAACAAGGTCAAGCTTACAATTCAAAAAGTACAATTGTACCAACCGTACCATCCAGTGAGTTTCCCTCGCCAGGCCAGCGAATGGGCAGTTTGGGTGGCGACGAGCGCGAGCTGCGCGATCTTGCGTTAGCGTTTCGGGCGACATTTTGGGCAACGCGCTGCCGCTGCAGCCTTCCGGTCGTGTCGTTTTGCATCACGCGAAGAATCGCAGAGCAATAGAGCATTCTACGGATGTACTGATTGCTGCTGTCACTGTACTGTACACCGCCAATCGCTATTAGCGTAGAAGTTTCTTTAGCGTACATGAAAAATTACCGTGGTTTATGCTAATTAAGAATTTGAAAATTTTGAAAAAAAACATACATTCTAATTGTTTAATAATTATAATTTGGGTCTTAGAAAAAAATAAATGTCGGTGCAAACATGCTTACACTAATATAGGTATTCGTACAAAATCTGACAAATCATACACAAATCGTACTTTCACACAGTCGAAACGTGGTTGCTGGACGAATATGTGCGAACGTGATATTTGATAACCCGATTAGAGCCTTTTTTTAGAGCGCACATTCTCATGCGTCCGCGGCTACTAAAACTCATTAATTATACTTTTTCACTTAAAAAGGTACATTTTTGTACGGTCTAACACTGTCCGTATACCAAACTAATTGACTGATGGCGTACTTCCATTTTGTACGGTACTAAAAAATTAACCCTAAATAGAGTAAAGAAAAAAATAGAATGAACTACGCTAATGGAGAATAAAAAATAAAAAGCAGGACGGAATTAGCGTACACAACGCTAATAGCGATTGGCGGTGTAGTAGACCGCGTTTCGTTATTAGTGTCAAAGTCACTAATTTGGGTTCTTAAAATTTTGTTTTTTTTTTCCAAATAGGATACATAATTTTAATTTTTCCTTGACGTTAATTAAAGTACACTACAAAATAGCGTAAAGACCGAAAGTACAATAAAATATAAATAGTATGGTGTACGGTCGCTGTCAGACCGTACATAGATGTACCTTTTCAAGTGAAAATTTTACAAAAAATGAATTAAATTATAGGCGCACGCATAGGAACGTGCACTCAAAAACGGGATTAGTCTGGTACGTAAACTAGTCTTGACATGTACCGATATTGAAATTCACGACGGCGTACGATTTCTAATATTTTGTACGGATACATATATTAATGTATATAATCGTACGGCGAATATTCTATTTTTGTTGTTCCCAAATTAGCATAATGCCGAAATTATAATGCACCTTTTAAAAAAAAAAAATCAAATTCTTAATTAGCATCAATTACGGTAAATTTTATTCAACACTATTTAAACTTTGACACTAATAACGATTCGCGGTGTAGATGTCTCATTCGTACGGATTTTGACATTTTAACGAAATTTCGTTATTTTTTTTATAGATTTTGAATTTTCCGTAAATTGCGTATAGGTTTCGTACGGATAAAACGTACGGATACAATGTACGGAAATTTTTTATAAGAGGGTTGAAATTACACCGTGAGTCGATATTAGAATTAGGAAATAATAAGTGTAGAGAAATAATTAATGTAAGGGTGAAATTCCATTAGGACATTCTGTAATTGTACGGCCAACATTACAGAATGCTTCAATTTGAACGAAGTTCCATTGCGTAGAGTCTGTAATCCACGTGCTCGAAATTGAGTGGTACCACGTAAGTCAATATCGGATATTGAAAATCGTCAATGATTTTTACACCGACCAAAAATCTTCATTTGCGTACCATGCACGTGCGTACCAGGTCATCGTGCCACACAACTTTTGTACTCTTTGCAGACGCCTTGTCAGGTACCACCTCATTTTTTTAGGGTTCCGCCTTAGTGAGAAAGAGTTGCAATGTCTTAGGGCTAGTGTTGGAGGTAAGGTTTCAAAATTCTTACTTCGTGTGGATATTTTTCTGTTTCAGTTCAATATGGACATTTAGGGGTAGGCGCTAGAGGAAAATATTTAAATATCTTTCGAGAAATAACTCGGTTGAGTGAATCTAAACTGTTTGCCATCAATATAGGATTAGCTTTATATTGTCAAATATGCATGCAACGATCCTTAGGAAGAAAGGTACATCTTGTTCTTGGCTTCGCATCACCCTCTTGGGCGTGACGAATGAGTGTTTCCAGAAATAGTGTGACGAATGGGCGTTAACAAAAATAGCGTGACGAAAGTGCGTTACGAGATTTCGTTTGTATTTTTTGTTGTATTTTTGAATGCGTATATCGTGTGCGAATTTTTTTGATTTCCGTTGGTTGCCATATTGACACGTATGCTCATTATCCAACCGTGTCGCGGCTCAAATTTTTCTGTAATTGGTGATGTACCTCGTGAGGTACATCACCAATTACAGAAACTTTCGAAGCGAATGCTTCGCGAAAAATTATCCAACGGTCATTGTTAACTCCCATACTTTTGGAGAATATTGAGAAGATTCTCTGTAATGTTGTTTTCCTGATAAAAAGAAAATAAGAGGTACGGTGTAGTACGGAGAGGTCCGAATTTCTGTAAACAACCTCACTTTTCGTCTAATGGAACTTCACCCTAATACGCTAATGACGATTCACGGTGTTAGTTTATAAATTTATAACTAATTTGGATGTAGCCGCGATAGTCTACGTTCACATATTCGATGCATGAACATGTGAGAACCGGTTTTGTCGTCATTTTCTTTCGTCTTTATGACTTAGAATCAAATCTGAGTATGCTTTTCCGTGGCGACGCACTCAATTTCACACTGTCGACGCTTTTATTCTGACACTTATTTTGTACGACTGTACGAAATAATGAGCAGTTTTAGTACGAAATAACACATTTCGTACATTGCACTTTTTAAAGGCAGTCGAAATTAGAGTAACTGACGCTAATTTAACAGTGCGTGTATTAGCGGAAAAAAAAATTAAGTTTGATAAAGCTCTACTAGTATATTTGATTAAATGTTTCTATATTTTTAAAATTTTATTTTGTTATAAAGTCAAATTCGGTCAACGCATTTTAAAAACTTTTGAATTTTGTTTCATGCGCATATTCGTTATTTTTCGGGCTTTTCATGCGTGCGTTTCATGCTCATAAGACATCTCACATCTATGATTAAAAGCTACGGATTGCGATCAAATCTCGACACAGATATTCGTACTATTGCGTACTTCAGCTATTCACTTTTGCACATGCTGACGTATGCCTTTGCTCGCCATGGCAAAACGATGCATGTGATTAACTGATTACTATGGTTAAAGCAACTTTCCAAGTGGCTTGAAAAGGGCACACGATCCAAAGTTCCGAACTTAATTCCGTACGTTATGCCACTTTCACTAGATTGCAGTAAAACTACGTTTGCATGACATTCTCCGAGCAAAGGAAAACAACCAAGAAACTGTTGTCAAATTTGCAGTTATCAAATAGTTAGTGAATTCCTTTTGCATGTTTATGCAGCATGACAAAAAAAAACAATTGTTTGGAGAATGTATTGGTCCGGATGACGTCATCATCCACCTCAAGACACTCATAAATTGACGATGGAAAACATGTAGTAACAGTGAACAAATGAAGTGAAGCTGCAAAGTTTATTTTAGTTACTTTCATTTAGGGCAATTTTTTGTCAAGTACGCATTTTTCCCTTTGCGACATGATACATTTACAGTAAGAATACCATCAAAAGTTTTGGATTTCAACTCGCAAAGCTGCTCGTGTTACAATACTGTAAGGTTTGTTGTAAAGCAAAATAAAGTTAATGCCTCTTTGATATCACAAATGGCTCCCTTTTTCTCTCATCCAAAATTTCACATCTCTTCAAGCCATGGCCATCTACTTTGTTATCCATTGCAAGGGCATGATGTCATTTTCGGTAGGGACAAAAACTCTGACATCATACTGGACAGCATTGTTAAACCAAAGTCCATTTCAAGGAGGCAATGTGTCATTTCTTGCTCTGAAGGGAATAAATTTAATATTACAAATCTGGGAAGCAAATCTCAACCTGTAGTGCATGTGAATCAAGAACCGGTATTTTGCCAACTTCCTCGTACTTTTGATGTGGGAAGTACGATCCAAATTGCTGAGTATCTGTTTCGAGTGGAGGAGTGTCATTGCGAAATTGGTTTGGAGGTATGTTGTCTTTTCCTTTTCTCCCATTTTTCCTTTTAATTTTACCATTAAAGGAGACTTTTGCTGAATAGGTTTTCATTGGTTCATCTTGTTTGAAGTGACTCAATGGAACATTTCCCAGAATTGTAGAATTCAGCTGAAGGTTTTTGACTAGGAAAACAATCTTCAAGATGAAATTTCCACATGGATGGCACATTTTTTCACGATAGACATAGATGACGCGCTGTTACCACTATGCTGAATTTTGTGATTTTTAGTGACTGGATGGCTAATAGTGAGAACCACTACAAGTGTTTCACAAAATAATCATGGATGTTCGTACATACATGCAAAAATAATGCGAAATGGCTATGTTTGAAAATACTGTCAAGTCAAGCCACTTTTTACAACTGCCAACCTACTTCTCTCGTTTGTTCTGCTTCAAACATGCTTAAAATGGAATGCGTAGGTGTATCTTATCGGTGTCGAGGAGTATGTTAAACTTTCCATTATCCGTTTCTTCCCATTCAAAACTATTTTCTGATTGGTAAAATGTCTCAGTTGAATGTCATGAGACCATCAACTCTAAATTGGTTTGCCCCTCTTCCCGTGGGTTAGCAAGCGAGGCCCCTCAATTTGATGAGCTTCTTGTCAATTCCTGCACTCTGTCATTTTTGGAATAGATGCTGCCGCTTAGTTTATGGGTGATGAGAATATAAGGCTCTTTTTAACGTCTTGAAAGGTTATTACCTTGCCCGTGACCTTTATGATCCGCCTTTTCAATTTTTGTATGACGAACTCCATTGACTCACAGGCAATTTTTTTGAACATGCTATATTGCCTTTTTTTCCTTAGCCATTAGATTTTCCCATACATACTAAAAGCAAACATTTCCACTTCAATATGGCCGTGTCTTTTCCAGAAGACATCTTATTCTTTTATTTTTGTCAAGACTATAGAATGGTCATATTGGTGGTAACATGCATCAGAACATATGTTACTCTCACTCCCGCTCCGTCTTTCCCGCTCTGTCTCTCCAGCTAAGTCTCTCCAGCTCCGTCTCCCTCACTCCCACTTTCCCTCTCCCTCTCCTTCTCCCTCTCCCTCTCCCTCTCCCTCTCATATCTGAATGCAAGAGGTTTTAAAGAGAATAAATATGTGATTCATTTTATGAAAGTGGCAAATTGCTATGGGGGGAATGCATGAATTTCTGGGAAAAGACTAAACCTTATCAAAATCTTAATGAAATCTCACTCTGTTATTGTTGTTATGACATAGCTACCTTTCCCTCCTTACCTTATTTGCTTGTTTTAGGGTTTCTTTTCCAATTATATATTATTTTCTCTCTCCTTTCTCTTGTGTTGTTTTCTTTCAACGGAAATCGAGCATTAAATGGGCCATTTCCAACCAGGGCTCCTTGACAGTGGACCTTTTTTTTTTTTTTTTGCAGAAATGTAGTTCTCAAGCCCTTTCAAGCCGAGTGAACAAGAAAGAGGAACAAACAATCAGAGAGGAGTCACACTGTGGAAAACACCTCTCACAAGAGAGGAATGAAAGGATTCTTCTAGAAAATGCAAATTTGAACGTAATTAAATTGAGGAAGGGAAAATTAAATGCAGCTTTCCCAGATAGGCGGTTGTTTAAAATGAAGATTTCATTTAAATACAAAAAGTTTGTGGCTTCTTTAAGTGAGGATGGAGAAGAGTCTGAGAATGACAGTCGCGACTTTGAGCGTGAAAAGAATGAATTACTTTACCCGAAACAGAGTTTTCAAAAGATAAAACATAAAAACGTTTCACTGAGGGAATGTAGCGCACATTGCTGTGGAAGAGTTGAGAGGACCCGAAAAGTAAAGGTGCCTCGGAGAAGAATTATTGGAGAAAAGTCTTTCAAAAGGAAAGACAGAGATGATGATTTAACGGAGTTAAAACTTCTGAAAAAGTGTGTTGAGTTAAATCGTGTTGAGTTTCGTCTAGAAAGTGCAAAAAAAGTGGAGGATTTTAATAAAACAAAGAATGCCTCCTCTGATGGGGGGGATAGTATATTGCAAAGCACAAGCGAGTCAGGGAAGCCTCCACATTTGGGTGAAAAAGAAAAAACGGAGCAAAAGAGGTTAAAGAGAGAGAAGTCGGAGAAAGAGAAATTGGAGGGAGAGGTCGACAAGAACGAAAACTTGGAGCGAGAGGAGTCGGTGAGAGAGAAGTTGGAGAAAAAGGTCCACGTGAAAGAGAAGTTGAGTGAGATGTTAGAGGAAGAGAGTTCTGTGAGAGCGAATTTTGAGGGAGAAGTCGATGAGAGAGAGAAGTTGCAGAGAAAGAAGGCAAAGAGAAAGAAAGTGGATAGCGAGAAGTTGGAGAGAGAGGTCGACGAGGAAGAGTCGGAGAGGGAGAAGTTGGAGAGGGAGAGGAGAGAGAAGTTGGAGAGAGAAGTCGACGAGAAGTTAGAGAGAAAGTTAACGGAGCGAAAGATGGCGGAGAGAAAGGAGGTGGAGAGAGAGAAGTTGGAGAAAGCGTTCATCGAGAAAGAGAAGTTGGAGAGGGTGAATTCGCAGGGAGAGGTCAACGGAGGGTGTGGAGGTTCTCAAAGGTTCTCTTCTGCAATCGGAAACAAAAGGTTTAGTGAGAGAAAAAACATTTTGAGGACCACTCTAATAGGGAATATAAATAAACAGTTTGTTCATGTACAGTATACACAAAGGGTGGATGAGTCGGAAGATGTTGAAGTTGTGGCGGATTTGCACTCACAGAACTTAGAGGTGTGGAGTGAAAGTAAAGGAGAGGAAGAAGAGGAGGGAGAGACGGGAGAGGAGGGAGAGGCGGGAGAGGAGGGAGAGGCGGGAGAGGAGGGAGAGGCGGGAGAGGAGGGAGAAAATGCAGAGGACGACTTAGGAGGGAAGAAAGGTGGGAGAGTGAGTGAAGAGGAGGGAAAGGAGGGAGACGAGGGAGAGGGGAGAGAGGAGGGAGGGGAAGGATCAGGAGGGAGCGAGGGAGAGAGAGTTGGTGGGGAGAAGGGTGGGAGAAGGCGTGCTCATGCAAGGGTGGATGGTGGGAGTATGCAAAACGTAGAGGAGAGAGGAGAGAAGGGGCCTGACAGAGGTGGAAATGGGGCTTCTGCGATAGAATTTCAGCAAAATGTGGAGGAGGGAGAGGAGAAGTCGTTTGGGAAAGGTGAGTTAACTAGTGGATTTGATCAAAGTAAAGGATGGAATTCTGGACACGGGATATCAGTAAGTGGAGAATGCAGAGAGAGGGAAATTGGAGGGAGAGTGATGCCAAAAAGGAAGGAGAGTTGGGAAGAGGATCCCAGTCTTGGACTTTATTTAGAGAGCATTGAAAGAGTTGATTGCATGGGATCTTTTGGGAGAGGGAGAGGGAGTGGGAGCAAACCACCCGCGTTTGAGAGACAGGGATGGGAGAACCTTGGGAATTGCTCTCCTGTTGGAAATAACTGTCTTTTGGAAAAGAAACGTCATGAAAGTAAGGAGGAGAAAAAGGAGATGGAAGTACAGGAAAATAAGGCTTATCTTTGGGCAGAAAAATACCTGTCTAATGATTTAGAGTCTAACAAATTCGAAGGAGAAAATTCACAAAAGTTTCCACATTTGCCATCTCTCTTTGAGGTCCAAAGTAAACCCATGGAGTTAGAGAGATACAACAAAGAAGTTAGTGCTCCGTCCTCTGAAAAACTACTAAAGGAAGGAAGGGAAAGGGTTCCTGAGGTCGGTTTGAGTGGAGAGGAAAGAGGGAAAATGAGCTCTATGTTATCAGAGGTTCTGCTTAAAAATGTTGCAGTGGAGGTGGCGTCTAATTTCGAGATAGGGAGTAATAGGGAGAATAGGGAGAATAGGGAGAATAGGGAGAATAGGGAGACTAGGGGGAATAGAGACAGCTCCATTGATGTCGATTCCCGAGTTGTATGGGAGAGGACAGGATCAATGAGTGATGGAGTTATGAGAAGTGAAATTTTGTTAGTTAAGGAGAAAGAAATGTCTCAAGAGAAGGAGAGTCGAGTAGAGGGTGTCAGTCATGACGTTGATCGAAGAAGGAATGACTGTATTTTGGGAAATTTTGGGGACAAAAAGTCGAAAGATTTGGGGGCGATTGTGAGTGGAACTGTTTCTGAAGAGAGAGAAATGTGTCGAAAGAAGGAAATTCAACTAGAAGATGTTAGTCATGGAGTTAATTCAGACACGGCTAATTTTTCTAAAGAAAATTCTGGAAATTGTATTTTGACAACTGGAGGAGATAGCGTAGGTGGAAAGGTCATAGCTGGAGAGAAATGTTTTTCTGAAGAGGAGAAGAGGTCGATTGAGGAGTTCGCTGTCGAAGTTAAATTGAAAACGATCGACTGTCCAGAGAAAAATTCAGGAAACGAGATATCGATAAGTGAAGGAGCTTGCGTAAATGGCAATCTTGCAAGTAAAAGGAAAGGAGATATTGAGGGGAAGGAATTTTCAGTAGAGAAGGAGGTTTTGGTAGAGGTTGGTGTTCGTGAAGATGATCAAGGGATTGAATGTACTAGGGAAAGTGTTAAGAATCAGAGACTGGTGGGTGAAGGAGCTCAAATAACTGACAATGTTGTTAATCAATCGATAGAAGTTACTATAGAAAAGGAGAGTTTATTGGGAGATGCTGGTTATGGAGTTGACCCAAGGAGGACTGTTCCTGTTGAGCAAAATGTTAGCCAAAATTCTGGAACCAATGGTTTGGAAATTGATGGAGATGGAGTAAATGCGCATATTGTAACTAAAGACAAAGAATCGTCTAAAGAGACGGGTTGGGTAGAAGATGTTTCCTGTGAAATTTGTGGAGAATTCGATTCAGAAGATACGATGCTTTTGTGTGATAACAACTGTAATACCGGATGGCATATGGATTGTTTGGATCCCAAAATGGTCCGAGTTCCAGAAGGAATGTGGCTTTGTCCAGACTGTGTTCACGCAGAAAAAACGGAAGGAAATAAGGGACAAGAAAAATTATCTGGTCAGAAAGAACCCACGAGTACGACGAGGACAGTATTTACTCACTGGAAACTTCCTAAAATGGTGTCTTTCCCTCTGGATTTTAGCCACGTGAGAGAAGAAGGCGCTCCATTTAAATTGGGAGAAAATGTTGAGGTTTGTGATTTTGAGGAGGGTTACAGAGGCGCATGGTTCTTGGCACAGGTATTAGCATGAATCTATTGTGCTTTTTTATTACTTTGAAATCTTTCTTAGACTATTTTTTGAAATCTAAAGCTTATATGTTCACCTTGTTCATGAAAACTGTAAAGCAAAGCAGTCTGCTCTTTAACAACAGGTGTGTAGGAATTCCCTCAGATATAAATGTCGGCACAAATTATATACCTTCTCGGGAACCTTTTATACGACTTTTTGAGTCCTTTTGTCTTTTTAAGTGCTTTTTTCTTTTCTTTTTCACTTTTTGTCTTTTGTCGTTTGTTCTGTCGTTCGTCTTTTGTCTTTTGTCTTTATTGACCTTTTAACTTTTCTGTTTTTGGTCAGGTTGTGGAGTTAAGGATTGGAGCACCTTATGTGAATGCAGCGAAAAAAAAGTTAAGCCGAAGAAGGGGAGGTAAAGCTGCAAATATTGAATACAAGCTTATGTATCCGGACTATGCCACGGACAGCCGACATGCTTCTAGAGGTTTGAAACTCTCTCAGGACTCTGGTTAGATTTTGTTACCTGCTTCGAGGGTGAGTTGTGAAGGTGTATTTGCGGATGAGGCAAGATGGTATTCCTTAAGGAAATGTGACATTTGTGTTGCAAAACTTGAGAAGATGTATGGGTGTAATGTGATGCAGGTTTTTTGTGAGTCTTAAAAAAGTTCAAGCTAAAGTTAGTTTGAGAGTTAGTGATGACACCAAAATATATCTACACAGAGGTTAGATGCAGATTTACAACTACATACATTCAGCTTGTGAAATAGTAAAAAATTTCAAGATCAACAATGGATGATGAGTGCATATTAAGAGAAAATATTATGTGGTTCCCGTCCTCAGGAGGTAAGAGCAAAGCAACATTTAGTTCTTCGAAAGAAGTCCTTTCCTCAATTCAAGGACAGATTGCGCTTTTCTGTTTTGTTTTTTCTTTTTTTGTATAACGCACTTATTCCTTTCATAGGGCGGTGCATTTTTCAAACCTTTGATGTTTTGTAATCACCAATCCAGCAACATAGAAACAGTACCAATCCGTACAATCACAATTTCCACAATAATTGGTATGGACGACAAATCTGATGTTTACGAGTAAATTAATGTAGACCACAGTAGTTGGACATCAATTGTCTTTTAAACCCATTTTTCCTGTACACGGTTCCCCGTGGACTGTACTATTTTCCTGTCCATACTAATTAGTCAAGACTTATTGCCAAGTTCACACCATTAAAACTAATGTGCATGCTAGTCATTTTTTCATGTTCAATTGTTATTTTCAGTTTTCTAAGGTATTTGCCGTTTTCATGTGCGCCTCACGCAAGACGAGGCAGTAGGAGCGATAAGTTTAGTGCATTTTGGAGTTCATTACATTTATTGGTCCTAAAATTGCTTCACTTTTCTTAAGTCAACTTGGCCAGTTTTTTCTGCAGATCATTCCAGTACGCATATTGTACTACCCAAAGGTGTACAATTTGTACTCCAGCATATTGCAATAGAAAAATGAACCTTTTGTATAGTCTACCTTTCAAGTTCGCATATCTAGTCACAAATGCGAGATACCGCCGATGTATATGAGGTCTATACATCAAGAAGAAATACTACTTGGCAGCTTCACTTTTGATCATTATTAGAGTAAAGCACTAAGGTTTTGGTGATTTAGTAGCTTGTTGTCCACTCCTTTCTTTAGTGTTATTAGCACTACTTTATGATTTTGGGTCAGAAAAATGTACGATCAGTGTTCTTAGCTGTGATAACAACATAAGGTATACTAAGCTTAAATTGTGTTACTGTATGTTCACTACTATTAGTGTGGTCTTGATGCCTAAACTTTATGAAGGGGAAATTCCTTATGCTTAGTGAGTACCTCTGAAACGCATGTGATTTGTAACAATTATGACAACATTGGTAAGGTTCAACAACAAAATAGACAAAATAGGCAAAATAGACTCACGAACGTATGGCTAATGAGTTATGGAAAATTGTGGAAAGGGTGCAGGCGAAAGGTTGACTGTATGGTGTAATCTTTATCAGCAACATCCTGGCAAGTCAAAGAAAGACTGGGAGCTTATGATCCGGCCACAACGTCATTTACCGTACCCAAATGATACAAGAGAGAGGGTTTCTCAAACGAAGCAGGAAGGAGTTAGGGAATTGATGGAAATAGCGTGGAGAGGTCACTGGGAGGTGGGAGATAAAGTTGAATGGTTAGCAGCAAAATGTTGGTGGGTTGGGACCATCTCGGGCTTCAAAAACGAGACAATAGCATTGGTAAGTACTTCAAGTTTTTGAACTTCCAATAACTTTCAACCTTTTCAAAATTGGTAGAGTTTGGGTTCGTACTTTTGATCTTTGAGACTGTTTTTTTTTGGCTGTTTGTTTTAAAGATTTTTTTTTCAATGGGCAGGTAGAAGAAGTAACAGGGAAATGTCTTACTTTTTTGGCTCGCCTCCTTTAAACCCTCCTTTTTTACTTTTTGACTCTCTATGGTGAGACTATGGGGACAGGTCGACCTTCCTCCCAAACCAATTGGAGAAGCTGGTGTTAAAAATGAGGTTTCTGTCGATGACCTTCGTGTGGCTCTTGTTTGGGATTTTGGTATTTGGGAACTTCCTCCTCTTGTAAGCCTTCATCATTCCATTATTTGTTACATTATCTTTTACCTCTGCTGCTCACATCTTTTGTATTTTCATCAGCTTCATTGTTGAGGCAAATAATCATTTCTAATTCATAGTGTTGCTTATCAAGTGAAGGTCGCTTAATTGCGATATCAATTATGTATCGACTTTATGAAAAGAAAAATGTTTGCTATTTGTTTTGTCCTGATTATTGTTATTGGAGTAATCACGATAACCGAATGTTACACATTAAGTTTTGTTCGTTGTTGAAACATGTATAAAAGCTATACCTCACAAGCTTGAATGAAGTGAAAATTGTCAACTTCATTCATTTTTTCTCGGTGGCTATCAATTTTCGATTTTTGACATACACAAAGGCAGATGATATTTGTTGTCCAAATGGGCTATCTTCATTTTATCTTCCCTCCAAGGGCTTTTGTGAAAAAAAAAAGAAAAAGTTCACATACACTCAATCATAGTAATGTTGTTTAAAATGTTTGGAAGTTATCGATATTCAAACCCATGGCCACTTGTTGATTTGATTGACCGAATATTAAGACCTTAAATTTAATGACTCGTCAAATATCGCAAGGATATCTTTGATAAGCATCACTATTTTTGGGTTAGTGGGTTTGAGAAATGCACTTCATTGAATCTTTTAGACATCCTGGAAACCACGAGAAAGTTTTTCATTGTCTCTAAAACTTTGGACTCCCGGATGGTAAGGATTTTTGTTTTGTACCACACCAGAGAATGATTTGTGTTTTTTTTTGTCCTTTTGCCCTGCTGTGTCTTTTCTGGTACAGGATTGTAGAAGCAAAAGCCCTACAGGAGCACTCCTCAGAATAAAAGAAAAGTTAAACAGAGAGCAAGAACTTGAGGGCACTTCAATATCTTTGTTAGCGCCAGTTTCAGGGGAGAAAGTGGTAAATGAATCTTTCAAGGAGGCCGCAAAGGAGAAAGAAATAGAGGAAGGAGTGTTGGAGCTCGAAAAAGACTTCGAAATTTTGTCACCCTTGGAGGCTGTGGTCTTCCTGCAGAGCATGAATGCCTTGAGAAATAAGGTCAAGGACCTTCAACAAAAGTTTGATGATTGGGTGAGTTTTATCCCTTTTTAGTTCAGGAACATTTTTTACATAGGATGGAGTGCTGTAAATCTCAAGGCAACTTCTAAGCTTTTGTTTTGTATCATGCATGGGTTAGGTGAAGATAGAAGATTAAAATGCAGAAACGTATGCAGTCTAATGTACAACACGTCTTTAGTTGATGGTGTTTCCAAGACTTTGGAGTAGCCTATGGGTGTCAAGAATAGAAAAAAACTTAAAATCCCGAGTGATAAATTGGTGCTTCGCTGCTATTAATTTCTGACGGTCAATTATGTACACCAAGACCACCTTAATTTATTTACACCAAGACCACCTTAATTAGTGTGGGAAAATTCGTAGTATGGATTGGAAACAGTGTGGACTAAAAATTATGGGATTTGTAATTATTGTGGTTCACATTCATCACATGTGGACTTTAAGAAATTAGTTCTAGAAAAAAACATGATCCATACTAATTCTGGTGAACAGTGTCTTTTCCAATTTATTGTGTGAAAACAGGACGAGACGGAGTTTCGATCCTTAAAAAACGTTGATGACTCTACTGTAAATAATACACGATCTGAAAATGAAAATGAAATCTCTCCCATTTTAACTGCACCATCATCATCGAATATTACATTAACAACTTGGTTGCCTCTGACTGAACAACTTCTGAGCAAGCAAGAAGAAAATTTGTCTGTTAAAGCAGTGTCTGGAAAGGTGACCGAAGTAGATGTCGAAATTGACTTTGATAACCTTCAAGAGGAGGAGGAGGGGGAGACGGCATACAAGTTGTGGACACTTCAGAAGAGAGTAGACGATCTTAAGGATAAATTAGCCATGAGAGTGGAGGGAGGGGAGAGTTTGAAAGAGGAGGGTTTGAGAGAGGAGGGTTTGACAGAGGAGTATCATTGGAGAGTGTCTTTTGAGGTTGGGAAGACAGAGAAGGAAATTGATTCTCAATTCTCAGAAGGAGAGAATAGGGAAGGGCAGGAACTTCTGGAAAATGAGGTTTTGGTAGAAAATGAAGGAGATAAGGCGATCGAGCCTTGGGTGCAAAGGGACAAAGGAAAGAAGAGAAAGGATTCAATATATAGAGGAGTGACGAGAGTTGGAAATGGGTTTTGGGCAGCTCGATTTCGGTGTTATGTAGAGAGGAGAGATTCAAAGTTGGGGTTTTTTAAAACGGAGGAAGAAGCGGCTCTTGCATATGATAGGAAATCCATTCAGTTAGGAATTTTGAAAAAATTAAATTTCCCACAACACTGGGGAGTAGATTATGACGTGAACGGAGAGGGAGAAGATAAGGATGTAAACAGAAAAAGGATGAGGGAGTGTAGAGCTTTAACGTCGGGAATTGAATCTTCTGCAGAAGCTTGTAAAGGAACGGGTGGAGAAGTTAGGGAAGTTGTTTCTAATGGACAATCTCAGGGTTCCTGTCCGTTAAATGTCGACAATTTGGGAGAAGAAACAGGAGAGAATATGGGAGCTGAGGACTTTGGGCGAGAACAAAATCATAATTCTGTTGAGAAGACTGAAGTTGAGGGAGAGTTTTTGGGAGTTGAGGATGTACAGGTAGGCAATATGGTGGAGAGGGAAGATATAGGGAGAGAAAAAGAGAGAGGATTTCGGGGATTTCAGGAAATTCCACTCAGCAGTGCGGATCAAAAAAGCGAAGAGGTAAGGATATTTTCGGAACTAAAGGACTTTACGATGGAAAGTATGGAACCGAAGAATGAAAAAAAACAGAGTTCTTTGGTACTTGGAAATGGACAGCTAGGCAATATGGAAAAGAAGAATGTTTCAGGTGAGTTGGAAAAGGATGAGGACAAGAAAGTGGTTTCGATAGGGATGGAGGGTTGTCATAGGACTTCTTGGGGAACTTTTGCCGCATTTGGACCATCCGGAACAATTCTTGGAGAATATAAAACTGAAGAAGAAGCAATTCAACTTCCAAATAAAATAAAAAGAGGGGTGGAAAAGAAGGGTTCAGATTGCTTAAAACCCCACAAGCGCAAAGAAAAAGCTTTGAGAAAAAAATGTACTTTTGGAGTGAAGCTTTGTGGGAAAATGTGGAGAGCTTTTGTGTCTCTTCCCTCTATGAAGAGTCTTTGTCTTGGGAATTTTGATACCGAGTTTGAAGCGAAACGCGCCTATGACATTGCTGCGAGACGATGTTTCACGAATCCAAAAAATTTAAATTTTCCACTTTATACGGTAGATAAGAGTAGTGATTTGTGGTTTCTTGTTATGGCCAAATTGTCAAGTGCTGGGATAGTGAAGCCGGAAGAGTTGAATGAGGGTGGAGGAGCACTTAGAAGGAGAAAAAAGAAAAAAGAAGGATTAAAAAAAAAGAAACTTTGTGAGAATATGGAGGAGTTTCTGCAAGGTGGAACTGTTGGTGCTGGAGAAGGAAAGATAGTGGAGAGGGATAGAGATAGAGAGAGGGGGAGGGAGGTGATAAATATGTTTGAAAAGTTACAAGAACAGGATAAGTATCCAAAAAACCATGTTGAAACTGGATGTAGGAGTGAAAAAAATTACGAAACCAAGGAGGACAATTTCAGTGTTCATTCTACTCCTGGCAAGAGTCAAAGAGCAAGAAACAGAGAGCTTGAAGTTAAAAACAATGACGGAGAAGGAATTCAAAAGAGATCTGAACGGAGGGAGGAACCTGGAAACCAAACAAATGCTGTTCCTTTCAGTAGCAGTTGTATTTCTATTCCACAAGCCAAAGGTAGGGAAACATCTACTCTTTTTTGTATATTTTTAATCATGGTTTAGGATTTTTTTTTGTCTTTTTAAGTCGTTGTTCATAACTGCTGTGATGGACTTTGAGGGACAGTGTAGCTCATGGATTGTGTTGATCCAGTTCGAGAGACATTCTCACACTATTTTTTCTTTTTGTTTCACTTGAAACTATTTCTCAACAAACATATTCCTTTCTGAACAGGATCGAATATGCTTTTAGTTGTCACCGTCGCAAATGTTTTAGAAAGAAAAAGATTCTGAGCTCTTATTACTTTGTCCTTTGTGGCCTTTGTTTGCTTCTTATTCAGAGTCTTTACAATACTCCAGTAAACCAAATCCAGTAACAAACTTTTCACGTTTTTCCGGAACGAACAATTCTTTGTTTTTCACTCATTCCCAACTTTTCACAAATCCTCTTTCAAACTCAATACAATATATCGATCGAGGTAAGGGACCGCAGCCAGTTTGTACCACAGTAACGTATGCTTCTACCTCTCCTGAGGAAATCTATCAAATTATGTATCAAGCTTCCGGAAAACAACAACAACGTTATTCTAGTGGTTTTCCTCGGAAAATCTTAACTCTCCAAGAAATCCCTTACTATCCCCAAGAGTTCCAACATGTTCCTTTTTAACAAGATCGAGATCAACAACCACTTCCTTCTCCCAGTTTTCGTTCTACCAGTTCTCATTCAATTTTTGGTGCTATTGGATTAAACCCACCTCTTCCTTCTGCGCTTTTTGCAGTTGCGTCTTCTCATCCCAGTCATTCTGAACAAGCTTTCCATTCGACTGATATTGTCAACACTTTGGGCAAATCAATTATACGTCCTCCTCCCATTTCACGAACTCAGACAGATTTTACTTCGCCTCGTAGGGCAGAAAAAAAATTACCGCCGGGTTTTGAATCTCGGAACACTGTGAAGGATTTTTCTTCTTCTTCTCCTTTTCCTTCTTCTTCTGTTGCTACTATGCGAAACCCGTCTTTAACAATTTCTCATAATAGCAATGAAGGATCTTACACAATGGTGGACGAGCAAATGACTGTAGAACGTCTAGCTCAGCAAACAATGCAATAGGATTTCCAGTTTTATCCCCCACTACACTATTACCATCGCAGTACACAATACAGAGACCAAGAAAGTACATGGCTGTCTCGCTAGGTCACCCATAGTGGAATTTCAATCACACAAATATTGTGAATTAACAATGTTTGTATATCGCAAATCTCTACTTCTATTCTTGCAGAAGAAGAGCTCGTAGGTATACGTGTACGGTAAATGGTTTGCACGTAATTAGACGCATGTTTGCCATAAATAATGTGGCTAATGTCAATGTAGGTTGAAATAGCAGGATAGTAAAATGGTTTGGAAATTAGAATTGAAGAGTTGAAGTGAGATCGGTTCTGTACATAGTTATATTCGGTCAGAAAGATTCAACATTTACTATTTGTAGTGTTCGGGATCAGTAAACTGAAAGAACTGCTTAACGGAAATACAGTGTGGACGGGCGAGTACGAGACAAGGCTGGTCGACTGTGCACCGAGCAACGGAAGATTCAACGGTTTTCGTGGGAATTGGAAATGTTTTGTGACCCTGTCAAACCCTAAAAAAGGATTAAAGAATGGACAAAATAATGCTGATTTGGCGAAGGGACTAGGGGCAAGATCATCACTCCACTTCTGGTAGCAATTCTAGGATCGAAGAGAATCTGCAATTTCTCTCGAAGAGAAAACTATCCAGAAATATGAGTGCATGGTAGATAATGGCAAATAGTAGAGCTGTTGAGAGTATGAGGTAGAAGTTAGTTGAATGTTAGACTACTCTAGTCTATGACCAGCAGCCAGAGGAGACTGCCCTGGACTGTCCTGTACTTAGGATCTACAAAATGAAATAAAACCAAGAGGATCACTCACTTGTGATGAAACAATCATTTGTTCCAATGCAATCAAAGAATCAATTCATTCAGACTCTAGACAAGAGTTTTATAAGGTATTAAATGTTGTGATTTTTGGATGTTGTTGTTGCTGCATTAATCATTTTGATGCATGATATCTTAGTCAATATTCGTTTGTTAATCAGCACCCGCATAAAGAATACGAGTATATTATACGAGTTATTTATATATACGAGAATACGAGTAAATAATATAGTGAGTTATCTATGGTACTGGATCTGAGTTTGGAAAGCTATATCGCTAGCAGTTTCTAATTGAGATTGGCTACATGTAGCAGTTTTTGACTTTTATGAAACTGATAACTCGGAATGGTTTGATTTGTTAATCAGTTTGTGTGCCTTTGAAGGTTTAACACCTCCTGCGTAGTTATCTGATTGTTCTGAAATTTGGTCTGAGAACTGGAACTCCTGTAGATATGGAAAGCCTATTGAAAGGCAAAGCTATGAAAGGCAGAAGTTTTGGAATTGAGATATTGGGTCACAAATCGCTTAAAATGACAAAGTTTGGCAAGTTGTCGCAGTGCATCTAAGACCTAGATTGAAACACAAATCAAAATATTTAGTGTATAATGCACTCCTTTTTTTCTGATGTTGAGCTCGATGTTTAGTTGAGGAGGTTTTGGGGAATTTTGTCTTCGAGTTTTCACGAAGTTTAGGATGACTTTGAGACCCATATCGGTTGACAGCCCTCACAAAGTCAGAAACGATCCTTGATAAAAGATATCATTTTTTGCCTTTGAGGGTGTGTTTTTAAGTTTTGTAGTGATTAACATCTCTAAGCGTGTAAAATGTACCTCGTAAATGTATTTACCTTTTGTAAATGGACATAAGGTAGACATTGTTGTAAGGAGTCAAATAGATTAAAGGTAAATGAGAACGATTGACTACCATGTTGATAATGCATAAATATTTAAACAGCAAAAACCAGCGATGAATGCTATGTCTTATATCTGCATTTTTAATTTGCAATGCTCGCATGCAAATACAGTTTTTAGTGTTGCATTAATTGAGTTGGGGTTGGGGTTGTAGTTTTGGTTTTGTGAGTTGCTGTGCTTTTCATTTTAGGGTTTGGGTGCTTTTATTTGCCTTGTTGTTATTTCCTTTTTTGTTGTTGTGTTGTTTTCGCTCTGCTTGGTTTTTATTGTCCTGGTAGTTTTTCGGTTTTGGCCATGCCATCCCTTTTGTACCCCCCGGACTCAGATGGTTTACCATCGTGCTTTTTAATTTATCCTGCATCTTTTTCTAAAATTTTAGGTGACCCTCAATAACCGATATATCTCTTCGACATACTGTGTTGCTGATAATCGTGATATAACTATATCGATATTGTAATATCATCAATGTCCGTACCATTGTTTCCTTACACTGCAAACATTCTTTCTTGCACTCAGTTTGTTTGAGGCCATGGTCCACGGTATTCTGGCTTTGCAAGATTTCCCTCACGTTGGTGTTTCCCATGTCATTTATATATATAAAAAAAAAACAAAAAAAAATGACTGACTTTATTAAAAAGCGCGATGGTAAACCATCTGAGTCCATGGGAACAAAAGGAAGTAGCATGGCAAAAACTGAAAAACTACATGTCGGGGGAAGAAACAAAAACGATAACAAGGCAAAATGAAATGTTATTTTTTCAGAGCTAATGGCCGCCTCCTCGATTCCCGACTTTTCCTTTCGTGCGAGCCTTTTATTCTTTGACCAGTCACCTCTCTTTCTCGGGTGATTTGGTTTCTCTTTCCTTTACGACCGGCACCTGTGATCCATCGGACCAACCCTTTTGGCGATCCTTTATTAGCCCTTGCTCATTACCGCGCCCTCCCACTTTCCTTCTTGTCTCTTCCCTTCCTGTCGCTTCCCTTCTTCTCTTTTCCCCTATGGTGGATGGCGAACATTTGTTTTTGACTTTGTGGTCTAGGTCATGTCGCTCTACAGCTTTTACGGAAATCGCCTCACAGAACTTAACCTTTCCGTTCAACCGTCCAAGTTTGTGTTTCTAGACCCAGTTTCTTGATTTTGCCCTTCATATTGATTTGTCCCATGTAGAAAATCCCTCCAAGCTTCCCGACCCTCGGGTGGTTTTGGCTATTTTGAGGAGGTTTTTCAATCATCGTCCGTTTTACCTCTCCTGTACCTCCCCTCTCATCCGTACCTTTTGTCTCATCTCTTTCCACCTTTGATTATTACATTCCTCCACCGTTTATCGGGTCGGGGGACTTTCGATCTCGAATGCAGTCCTCTGTCTCCCATTCATGCATCCCTTACAAGAAAAGAAAAGAAAAAAAGAAAAGACAAGACAAGAAAAGATAAGTCAAGAGAAGACAAGAAGAGAAAAGCCGGGAAAAACCAAGGAAAGAGAACGAGCTTCTGAGACGAGGGGATTCGCCCTCTACCTATCGAGGGAATTTGTTTGTTATATTGCCTCCATGTTACGACACTCGTTTTTGAACTAAATTACTGTGGATGATGATTTCTTCCCTACCCCAAGGAATCTGACCAAAGTACTATAGCAACTTAAATTATTAGATTGCAATTTCCTACATGTAACACATTTTTTTTTTTACATTTTCACCAATAAAGATTGGCAATTTATCCATTCAAGACTTTCATTGACCGGCATTTGTGTCGTTGAAAGCATCTTGCTGAAATTGGTGGCAAACAGTAATAAAACAAGATTACTGTTAAAAAAAAAGAAAAAAAACAACGTTATTGTTAAAATGTCTGCATTGTGACAGGTAAGTAAACCGTATACCGCTATTACTTTAGTGTTGCTTTGCTATTCATATCAGTTTTTCTGTGTGCACACATTTCTGCTTTTTGATTCCCTTTATTTTTCCATATCCGTCTTTATTCGCTTTTCTTTTCCTTTTCGGTTTCAGTTTAAGCTGATTTAAGCGACAAAAATCAGCGTTAATAATCAAATATAGTGTAGCATGTGAGGGCTTACTAGGTTGCACATCCTCGTCTTGTCGCATTAATTAGAGGCACGTTTTGGGGCACCATAATATAGGATTTATATGTGACACCAGAATATAGAACTTCCTTTTTTGTCTAATAAAGTCTCTATTCAGAACATGGCCGTTTTTTTTACTTATACCTCTCTATCCACGACGCTTTTCGTGGTTGCAATTACGACCGTTATCAGAAGATTATATTTCTCTATTTTTCTGATAAGAGTTTCATATTGTGACATTTTCTCAATAATCGATTAACCGCCACTAGCCAATCATGGGTCCGTTATACATATTAAAATTGACCAATAGAAAAATAAGACGAACAAACAAATAAATAAAAATAAAAAAAAAGTCAATCAAATGATAACATGTACACTTTCGTTCTTCCTTGATGTGAAAGATACATATGACGGACATGAGATATGGGAACAAAAAACAGTCATATGTCATTTAACCAGCAAGTACTTCCGTACTTTTTGTGTTTTATCGAGAAAAAAAAATATGTGAGCTTATCTTTCCAAAGGCTTGTAAGTGAGATATATATATATATAGAGGGTGGGATATGTCTACTCTTAAGGTGGTATAAATAAATTTCAAATCATTTTCATCTTAGAGGTATACATTTGTATGTCTAAGTACAAAATATTTGGTTTTCGTACGGAAAACCGAGTTTCTATAAATTTGTAGGATGTAAAGTTGTCTCTTCTTCCATTCACACATTGTTTAAACAAATGCTGGTTGGAACTTGCGACTATCATTTATTAGTCTCGTTTTCCACCCTTTATTGTAGAAATTTGAACCTACTTATAGAAATGGTTGTGTTAGTTGATGCTAATTATCTGTTTGGAACTGATAGCATATGCCACTTAAGGTTTTAAAGACAAAGCAACACTAATTTCACATTAAAGACATGATTATTTGACACTCATTACCAACAGGGTCAGTATAACTAAATGAGGTTTATACATCCTTTTACGGTTTCACAGAGGTACGCATTTAAAAAATACTACAATAGGTCGAATACTCTCACTCTAAATACATATATACCTGCTAAGAAGGTGCGTATGCACGCTAATAGATGTATTCCACACTAAGAAGGCCCTTAAATATCCAACTAAGACTGACATCACCTTTTGTCGAAAGTAGAAGAGGAACCTTTAGGGTTTTTTAGGGTTTTTTAGAGGAACCGAAAGAACGACTTTTACAGACTCCGAGAAGACGGGCACGGGAGAACATTAATGTCCTCATGAAAAACATCTTTACAAAATATATCGATATCCTGAGCCGTAAAACAAATCAGCTCAGCACCGAAACTCCAAAAGAATATCGAAGTCTTGACAGGAGAATCCCGTGGATATATTCTCAGGGATCATTCGCAATATATCAGTTTGTGGTATCTGCAGATAATAACATGAAAGCTAGTCATAAATTTGAAAACTACCAAAGACTTTGACGAGAAATGAAACATAAACCGGCAAAAAATCCCTTCAATACAAAAAGAAGACATGTATGTGGAAATGATTCTGCATGATATGCTCTGATAATCTCATATTCATTTGAGCCACTCGAACAAATGACTTTTGGTACTTGTTTTTAAACAACTGTGTCAAAACGAAAATTAACAACACTACAAATAGAAAATTACAAACAAAAACAACAAATTAAGGACATGGACAAATATTAGCGAGGAACCCTCGTTATCTGCTTAATTGTACAAGGCAAAGGCAAACTGTTGTGGAGTGAACCATTCTTAAAATCACCCATCACTATTAAAGTTAGTGAACTATTATTAGTCTAAACACTTTGTTAGAATAAGACTAAATTATGTTTTCCAACCTGGCTTATTATGCGCCACCTAACTGGACAATGTTATCAAAAATAAATTATGATTTTGGGTTGAAAAAGAACTCACCCAAATTAGAGTGATTAACTCTTATTAGGGTTGGCCAGTGTAGCAATTCCAAGAGAGGCCTCAACCCACCGTCATGTGCAATTCTCACCTAATCGTCCAAATTCTGTACTATCAAAAAAGCAAAATATAAAAAATGTTAGGACATACACTCAGATAAAGTATAAACTATAATATAACTTACCGGAATAGCTATGTACCATTTAAGACGAGGATAAGCGGATATCCGGTAATCCAATTTTTCTCCATTCATGGTAAAAAAATTGATATTTGGGTATAATATGAAAGTCATGTTTGCTTCACATCAGTTTCCTTCTTCCTACCATCATCCTAGGAGTTCGCTTGCTTCCAGTAAATTGTGTGTTGAAAGCTAAACTGAAAAAAGTGCTAAAAAACTCTACACTCTTTTATTCGGAATAAAGAACAGGTTTAGATTTAGGTTTAGGTTTTTTTCAACAATATTTTTTTTACTTCCAAATTGAACTTTCCACACTGCTTATCTTTGTAGTGGAACAATTAAAAGGGTATGAACAATATTTTATAGGTCCGTTCAGTATGTTATAGATTTTAGCTAATTTATAAGTAAATCGGCCATTGGGCGACATGGCGTATCAAGTCAACCATAGTGACACTACTTAATGATTTTTAGTAACGAATCCACAAACCTAATATGGCTTGAAGGAATAATATTGACGTCAAGATGAGGTCATTAGTCCATTTGAACAATTTTTTAAAACGTCGATTTATAACTACGTTAAATATTATGGGCCACTTAACTAATCAGTGTTATTAGAACTAATTTCTGATCATAGGTAAGAAAAAACACTCACTCGAATTAGAGTGATTAACTCAAATAGCCATGGCCAGCGTAGTGAATGTCCGATCTAGAGAGAAGCCTCCCGTTGACTCTCTGGGGACCTCAAGCTGCCAAAGAAACCCGAAACCCGTTTCATTTTGGCGATCACAATTAACACCCTTAAGGTCCTCAGGTCATAGCACGGAGCATAACCCAAAACCATATACCTTTTTTGAAAAAATAATTTTGAAAAATGCAATAAGCAAGGCATCAGCGAGCTCTACAAAGGCAAGTTCAGTTCATACAAGACTTACCTAAGGAAATAGATAACTGGCTGTAGAACACATTCGTCAATGACCTGCTTTTTCATGTTAAGTAATGAATGTACACCACACCAATTGCATCTTCCTCCACCCTGTCCTCATTAGTTCTCTCTTTACCCGTACGCATATATTGTCCTCTCTCTTATTCCTCAAGATTTTCCTCTGCCCTTTCCATGTCTATTTCCTCTACATCCTCCAGTTCGTCAGACCCCGAAACTTTCCCAGGTTCTAAAGCAGGTTCTTCCCTATCCATATGTTTCTCCACACTCTCTTTCAATTCTGAGCCCTTTACCCCGGTTGCTAAACTAACTCTGTACCTTGTGTTTTCTTGCCTCATCCTTCAATAGTGTGTCCTTCTTCCCTAACCTACTCCTCCAGTCTTTCCTCTTCTCCGAACATTTCTCTGCAATTCTCTCTTTCGGTCTCGCGGACCGTCAAACTGAGTTCTCTTTCTAGAAGCCACCGCCACTTGTCCAGGCTCACCTTCGCCATTTGATTTTGGTTCCTTTGAGCCTTTACCTACTACTACTACTCCTCCCGCCTTTCCACTTTTCCGGAGACTTTTCTCTCTTTCCCTCTTTCGGTCTTGTGAATTATCAAAGGCGGTCCCCTTTCTACAAGCCACTGCCACTTGTTCAGGCTCGCTTTCACCTACTCCTCCAGTTTTTCCTCTTCTTCTTCTCTCTTTTTCTCTCTTTTGATATTGCAGACCATCACATCCAGCCCTCTTTCTCCAAGCCACTGCTCCTTTTCGAGGCTCACCTTCACTATCTGGTTCTGGTTTCCCTGGACCTTCACCTACTCCTCCAAGTTTTCCTCTTCTCCTTCTCTCTATTTCTCTTGTCTGGTCTCGCGGACCATCAAACCCAGTCCTCTTTCTAAAAGCCACTGTCTTTTGTCCAGGCTCACCTTCAACTTTTGGTTTTGGCTCGTGTAGACCGTCATCTGCTCCCCCAGTCTTTCCTCTTCCCCAAACACTGCTCTCTTTTTTCCGTTTTCCACCCCTCAGAACGTCAGACCCAATCCTCTTTCTCCAGGCCACTGCCACTTTTCCAGGCTCACCTTCACCATTCTGTTTTGGAATCCCTGGAACTACTGCTCCTCCAGTCTTTCCTTCTCTCCAAACACTTCTTTCTCCTTCTCTCGTCTGGTCCTGCAAACTATCGAAGGCATTCCCCGTTCTACAAGCAATTGCCACTTGTCCAGGCTCACCTTCACCGCGTGGTTTTGGTTCCCTTGGACTGTTACCTACTCTAACTACTCGTTCAGTCTTTTCACTTCTCCAAAGTTTCCTCTCTCTTTCTCTCTTTCGGTCTTGTGAACCATCAAGGGCAGTCCCTTTTTTACAAGCCCCCGCCACTTGTCCAGGTTCACTTTCACCTACTCCTCCAGTTTTTCCTCTTCTTCTCTCTTTATCTCTCTTTTGGTCTTGCAGACCATCACATGCAGTCCTCTTTCTCCAAGCCACTACCACATTTTGAGGCTCATCTTCACTATTTGGTTTTGGTTCCCTTGGACCTTCACCTCCTCCTCCAGTTTTTCCTACTCTCCTCCTCTCTTTCTCTCCTTTTTGGCCTAGTAGACCATTGAAGCCAGTCCTCTTTTTACAAACCACTGCCACTTTTTGAGGCTCACCTTTGCCACTTGGTTTTGGTTCTCCTGGACCTTCACCTACTCCACTGGCAGGTTTACCCAAAATGTATTCCTTGTCTTTTCCTCTAAACGATTCCATGTCAATAATCTGACCTCCTTGGCGGAACGCAACCTTCATTCGTTTTCTCTGTTGAAATAGAGGAACCCCATTGCCAGGCAAAAACTCCTGCATTATTAGTCCTCCACTCTCTTCCTTATTTTTATTTCGCAAACAAGACTTTGGTGAGCTTCTGAGAAGGTCCTCCAAAGTCCGTTTCTTTTGAGGTTTTTTGCCATTTCCTTTCCCTGGTAGAGGCCCAATAAAGCACATTTTCACACTACCAAGACAGGATTGTCCATCACTATGTTCTTGGCTGTTATGAGTCACATCTGGCATGTTTACCCACTCTCCATCCTCTCCTACTATCCAAAGCATCACTCCTATCTCATCTTCCAGTGAATACTTCAACTCCTCGACTTTCTCCTGAAGGTTTGCTAGTGACAACAGCAAATTTCCCCCATCCTCCTGTCCCTCCCAATCACTCTCCTCTCCATTTTTTTCACATTTCGAATCAACCAATTCATTTGTAGCGGGATTCCCTCTCTCTCTCTTCTCCGCCACACTTTGTCCTTGAATTTCCTCCTCAGGCCCCATATTGGCTATTGCATTTGCATCTTCTTTATCGATTTCCAAGGGAACATTAAGCTCAAGACTCCCCTGTCTTTGTGCGATCTCGCTCTCTACTCCTTTTCTGCCACTCCTCCCATCTCTCAGGTCGCCCTTACTCCTCTTACTCCTCAACCCTAACTGCATTCGTTTTATCTCTCTCGAGACAAGAAGGAGGTCATTGGGATAATTCTCTTCAGAAATGAGACTCTGGAGCTTCCCACATTCATTTAAAACCTTAGTTATTTTTGATGCTCTCCCTCTTTTTCCTACCTTTATCACACTATTTACAAAGCCTCTCTTGTCACAGTCCTGATTTTTCTTATGAAGCTCCAAATCCTCATCTTGTGTACGGTGAGGGAGAGAGATACTTTCGTCTTCCTCCTTTTCAGAGGCTCTACTACTTTCCTGATTATTAACAGAATTCAATACGTGAAGCACCTTTCCCTCCTCCCCCTCCCTCTCTCCCTCTCCCCTCAACGGTCCTGACGGAGACTCCGTCGGTGAATCGGTCGGTCTACTGATAGCCTTTCTCCTTATTGAACCATTTGCATTCAGCAACTCCCATCTGCCTCTCTTTCTCTCTCTCTCTCTCTCTCCCTCTCCCTCTCTAGTCGTCACATTTTGGTTCACTTCGAGAGGAGGAGCTTTATGACGAACTTTGATACCACGCTTTCGACATTTTTTCAAACAGATTTTCTTCTCCTTCTCCTCCTCCTCCTCCTCCTCCTCCTCCTCCTCCTCCCCCTCCCCCTCCCCCTCGTCGTCCTCCTCAGTACGCCTAACTTTTTTCTCAGTATTGCAAGAAATCGCCTTTACACCCTGGTTTGTTCCATTCTTATGCGATTCACAAACTTTTTTTACAAGATGTAACTCAGCATTCATGCTTTTAGGGTTTTCTGATTTTTTCAAAGTATCAGTTTCCACCTTGTCAGACTCCTTTTCCAATAATTTTTGCACCGGTGCCGTTAACTTTTTCCATTGACCTAAATCTCTAATTTTGAATTCATGATCAACATTCCATATGTAACCTATCTGAACTGGGCTCTTACAAAACCCTGGATGTCGAGTAACATGAAACAAAGGCAATGGAGAAGAAAAATCGTTTGCCTTCTCTTCTTCCTCAACTTTTGGAAGTTTCCTTGGTTTACTTGGCTTCTTTCTCGACTCCATTCCTTATCACTGTTTCAATAAAGTACGTAAAACTAATGAATTCAGGACCGTTTCTAACACTTGCATTCTCCTCTAATACCAGAAAGTGTCGTCACTTTTCGGACAAATTTTGATATATACAATCTTCAACAATAAGAAGATTTGCAAGCGAATGTCTTTATTGCAACTTAAATCAAACTCTATCTATGTTTTTTAATCCAAATTTCAAAGAACTAAAAAAACAAAATAAAACAATCGTCTACACACATTCACCATGTTATTCGCATTAGAAAAAGCCAGCTGTCTAAAGAAAGGATGACAAATGACACGTGTAAAGTTCTCGTGAAACGTGCGAGCTCCTGCAATGCTTCCGGCTGTTTCCATGGCTATGAATTACACGGAAGCCTTCTTCTTCCTGCTTTCTTCGAATCGTACGGAAATTGCATCAAAAGCTCCTACAAACAGTAAAGTTCTGTACACTGGTGAGCGTCTAGATTCTAAACTCTTAGGGTGCTTTTTCATTGAAAGGGAGAGCAGTTCGTTACTCCGTTCCTCTGAAACGATGCACAAGGTAACGAATCTGCGAGCACGTACGTTTTGTGGCCAAACAAGAAATTCGACGTCACCTCTCTGCTCTGGGAAGCGGGGAGAAGCTCGAAGCCAATAAAATTGATCTCCTAGCCAATAAAATGACCTCGTAGCATTAAAAACTGACCTTTTGTAAACTATTTCGTAGCGTCCAAACACAATGTCGGCGATGATTCTTACACACTTGTTTTTTTGTCGTTCCAAATTTCGCGTAGCGTCAACAACTTTCTCTTTCAACAATTCAACTTTTTGCCCTAAGATTTTACGTAAACGTAAGTTACTGTACCGTAACACGTGTGTAACTTAAAAAAAAATAATGGAGACGAGGATGGCGTATCGTAATGGAGAATCGATTTTCCTTCTCCGGTACTATCAGCATATAATTAAATAACTATATATCACAAGTGAATGGGATTGCTATATGTTTCAATGGAGAACTTCCTAAACAATGTTTTCATCAATAGTTCAGAGCAATGATTCCATGGAACAGCACTGGTCCCCTTGAAATCCACAGAAAATAAAGTGTATCTAAACCGCAGACAAATTCCAATATTGTTTGTACTGTTCAATGTTGATGTTTTGTACGGTTTTGGCAGGAGGGGGTTGAAATTTTGAATTGGTTTTTGAATTTCAAATTTCAAATTTGTCGATAAGGCGTTGCACTTTGTGAGCACGCTACAGTACACCGTGAATCGCTATTAGCGTAATAAAAAATATAGCGTAATGAAACAAATAGCGTACTTTACGGTAAATTGTGTTTTTTCGGGTACACCGTGATACTAATTTATCATGTACTCTAATTTGTAAACTGCTTTGTAAAAATTTTCGGCACATAATATGTCCACACTAAAACATGTAGATGTACGAAATTGTTCAAATCGTACGCCGTCGCGTTTTTTTGACATCTGCGTATGCCGGAAAATATTTACGCAATTATATATTATTATATTTTCTGTACTTTTAAATTTAAAAAGGTACGGAATAGTACATATCTGACAGTCCGTACACCACACTATTTAAAAGGGCACTAAATTACAGTTATGAACCGTATTGAGCGGGGTACCTCAAATAACGTGCAAAATCATTTAGCGTACTTTATTCTATTTGAGAATTTGCCCCAAAAAAATGGGTACTCCAATTAGCGTCATGCACGCTAATAGCGATTCACGGTGTACCTTACCTGTACAGTACACCGCGAATCGTAATTAGAGTAATGAAAAAATTAGAGTAATAAAACCAAAAAAAAAAATTAGAGTAATGAACTCTAATTTATGTGATAGAGCTTTTTCAACTATGAAGTTTACTCTAAATTATTTAAGTACTCTATATTGGGTTATGTCGGCAATAATTATCCGCGCTGTAAATATGATCACTAAATTATGTAGACGTACAAAAACTGACAGACCGTACATTTTGACGTCATTCTGACGCTCGTACTATTTGTCGCGCTGAATGTCAGTTACCTCGGGCCACCGTCAAAGGTTACATGTAAATTGTGCGCAGTTAAATAATTTGAAATCCACATTTATGGATGAATGTATTACGCTTTTAATTCGAGTGTAAACGGCACTTCCGTTACGTTGTTTGATTTTCATATGAAAAAGGTACTTTTGAACTCTAATAACGTCGCACGTTGTTGGTTTTATTAGAGTCATTTCACTTTAATAAAGTGCCTTAACTCTAATAAAGTTGCGATCTGTTGAGTAAGTTACAGAAGGCACACGTATTACAATAAAAAATGATTATAATTTTGTCGCAATTTACAATTATCTTGATGAATCGACGTAACGCGACATATTATTGGATGACCACAATTACACGCGGCTAACTTTTTAACCGCAAAAAAGTCACGGCTGCAAAACAACAATAATACAACACCGTCTTGTCCTTTTGGTCTCTCTTGTAATAAAATTTCGTGCATTCAATAACCTGCATCGTTTTTCATGGAATATTCGTATAATTTTTCAGCGGCAACTTTTACAAATTCTCGCTTCGAACGTGAGATTCGAAATTTAAAACCAAAAATAAAAATCTAAATTTTGAGCCCACTGTTCTTTCATAATGAATTGCCTCGTTTTTTTTACCTCTCACTTTTCTAATTTTCCCATATATATTGCACTCGTGGAAGAAGCTTTGAACGGAGATGACAACACCACGGGCGGAAATGTGAGGACTCAACCTACAGATGTTAACCCGCAGGTGTCCGCCGGAAAAAACAACATGTTACCATAAAGTGAGTGAGACCAACCTTTCTTTGTATTATTTCCACCCTGTCCTTTTATACCTTTTTATTATCATATTGCCCCTTTTCTTTGTTCACCTTTTATTTGTATACCCTTTCTTTATTGCCCTTTTCCTGTATACTCTTTCTTCATTCACCCCTTCTTTGTATACCTTTCTTTCTTTACCTTTTTTTGTATTGTAAGTGGATACATTTGAAAGTCGATTAGACCTCAAATGTATATTTTAGCCTTTTTTGCTTGGTTTCTCTTTGGGTTTCTTTATAGTTTTGAGGCCTAGTTGCAGAATTACTTCTGATTCTGTTATTCAAAACCTTATTGAATGTGAGAATAACAATACTGCTTCTGATTAGGTCTTTTATTAGGTGTTTAGACAGTCGTTAGTGCAACTGAGATTAGCTCTCATGGTCATGATTAGGGTTACAATTCACCTTTGCCATCCAGTTTTACTATTTAGTTCTATCGCTCACTCGAACGATCCACTTTTTTTATTCACTTTTGAGATATTCGAGTATTTTAACGATTCTAATTTTATTTTTTGCAGAGTGGATCTCACATCTCTTTTTCCCCAACTTTTTTGTCATGGTTGCATTTGGTGTCGAGGTAAGTTTTCTTTCGATTCGTTCCGGTTGACTGAGTCAGTTAGAGTATATCAGTTTGAATATGTACAGGTTTCATCAGTCCCTCGGAAGCATTATCTTCGAGGATATTCTGTATTTTGCGGAAGTTTTTTTTTTGTTCTGTTCTGTTGACCCCAACTTATTTGTATTATTATACTATAAGTAGCAATGGTGATCCCTGTTTGAGTTGATTGTTGAGGACCATGTGTTCTCTACGATTGTTTGTTTTACAATACTCTGAATTGGCTTAAGTGTTGGATAGATAATTTATTATTACGCTTCTACTGAAGATCTTCAGTTATGCTCCTGATTTGTCTTATATGGTAATTATACATGCAGTTACTGGCGTTATTCCAAAGTTTGTTGTAAAAATTATTGCGATCACTGGCCAGTAACACTAATAATCGCATTTGTTTAATGACCTTTTTAGGTAGCTCATTTAATTGAACCTGAGTGATATTTGTACCTTAGGTTTTTTTTTTGTTTTGTGTGTTTATGGAGATCAAACATTCGGCTCTCCTTTTTTTCCTAGTATGCTGAATCAGTTTCTATGTTTTGGTTTTACAGCCCGAGTACTACCTTGTGTACACCGTTCTCTTCCTTTTTACTTTCATCAGCCTAGAAATGGCTAAATCTGAGAAGTATACGAGCCTCGAGCCAGAAGTATCCAAGAAGTAAGGAGAAAGATGAAGAGAGAACGATGAAGAGGATTAAAGATGAAGGACAAATAGACGAAGTAACTCAAATGCAAACTGTGGGAAAAAATGTCACAGCTTCGACTTTTGGAGCTTGTTTATTTAAAGAGTTTTTGCTCTTTTGCAGTGGATGTTGTTTCTCGCGATATAGTTTAGGTTAAACACCGGGAGAGTTTGTTGTTTATTTGTTCCTCCAGTGAAGAAGTTGGTAGATAAAACTGACCATCGTTTTATAGATTAGGGTTTGGCAACGATGGTATGGTATGTAACTTCTTTGGGTACGTTTTTTTTTTTTTTTGTAAAAAAGAGTTATGTATATGTTTGCAACAGCCCAGTCAAATATGTACCTACGAACATACATACATAATGACATTCTTGTCTAGACCACAAAATTAGGGTTTTAGGTTTTGAATGATTCTAGTTTACATTTTTGTAAATCTATTTCATCGCCACGGTAGTCTTGTTTGGAAAAATGACCGAGATTGTTTCGTTTATAGTGTGTTGTTGAGTGAAGTACATCCGCAGCTTGAGTGCAAAATGTATAATTGCAACTATTGTCTATTTAAAAATATATTTATTTCAACAAAAGGCAGATGTTGATGTTTGTTTTACTGACACTCGTGTTCTGTCATGTTTCCATTTCCGTAAAATTGTATTGTTGGTAATAAAATCTTGCTAGATGATGCATCAATTGTGAATTAGTATTTAAGGAAAATGTTGACGAATGGCAAGGCTGCTAAAAGCGAGTGAAAACTACTGACAACACCAACCATGGTATCAAACACTGTAGAACATGGCAAGACTGCCCATTAAAGTAAAGAAAATATAAGCGTTTACATGATATTAGAAAGTATAATACTCATTTAGTGTAGGGGACGAGGGAGATTGTAATCCACTCAATTAAATAGTGTTATTAACAGATGGTTTTCGGCCAAGAAAAAAACAAATTTTGTAACTCTATTAGCAAGGTAGATGCTTCTACTGTAACTTGAACCCAAAAAAACTGTTTTTAGCTGTAAAACTAAACTGTATAGCCCATCTTGTAAACCATGTTTCTTTTCCATCTTAATAGTATCCTTTTCAATGAAACTTTCATAATTTCACGAATGGTCGACACTTAAAAGGTTTTTATATATTTTTTATTCCACATGTACGGATAGGCGTACTTGTTTTGATCCTTCACTTTTTGTAGCTGCCAGTGAGATATAAATTGAGGTTTCAAAGTACATATGTTTTGACATATTATTCATCATAGTGCATATGACATATGTCCACGTAATTATCAATAATGTAGAAGAGATCCCAATCCGTTCACAAAGTATCACAAAATGAGGGTTCCACGTGACCATAAATAGTGTAAAGAAGAGCTCAACCTCAACAAAAAAAAACGTTTACACGGTGGCACAAAGAGGGCCCATTGGTGGCTACCTCGTTTGAGGCCAAAGAAAAAAAATATATTTTTGGATAGGGCATCGTGTAAACCGATTAAAACCGTCATAAAGGTGAACTGGTGGAGCGGGAAACGAAATGGACTAAGGTATCGTAAACTGTTTAAACTTAATTGCACATCATTTTGGAGTTTGAGTTTGGACAACATATGATGGCGATAGGCATAGTTAATGATTCCAAAACAAAATTAAATTTTGGCCATGTAGTTGTTTAGTTGATTTTCACGTGTACATACATTTTTTTTTGTCAAACAAGGCTAACACTTAATTGCACATAGGTTCACTTGTAGCGGTATTTTTTCCACTTCTCCTCTCTTACAACTAAGGGGCTTGTTCGTGAGGGATAAAGAGACCAAGGGAGCAATGGGTTAAAGAGGAAGGGCTTATCAGAGAAATATTAAGGGGTAACAAGAGACAGGGAGTGGGGAATTGTCGCAAGTGAGAATGAGGGAAGAACAAAACTATTGAGTGAGAGGGTGTTAAGGTTGACATAGTGATAATCGTCTAAGTGTCTATGTGAGTGTTTATGTTCATTCCGGTAAATAACATTTGGTATTTTAGTATATGTATTTAGTTATGCCTTCATACCGTACACACGGTCCTGCTCACGTTTTGCTTCAATTAAATATGACTTCGATAATTGAATTGTTTAACTCTTAGTATGGTTTTGGAAAAGTGATGTTAACTTGTGTCCTAGGATTAAACTATGTCAGTTTGACCTCGCGGCCGTAATCTATCAAGTGTATTCCAAGTTTTGAGAGAAGTGTGAAATGAGAAGAAGTTTTGTAAGTGAGTAAGAAAAGCTTCGGCTTAATATATGCATATTTCCCCGAGAACTTTATGGTGGTGAATTTGAGAGTGTGAGTGTTTTTTGTTGTGAGTTTCCTTTCGCTTCAGCTTGTGACTATTTGTGCGGGCTAGGCACTCCGGTGTGTTACAATCCTATCATTTGGTATTTGGTAGGATTTGCTCCAATTTTTTTGATTTCATATACACAAACATTGTTTTGAAAAAATAGGGGAGAACAAAAAGTTGTGAGAAAACTGGACCTAAAAATAGAACAAAGTTAAGAGCCTCCAGAGGTTTTGAATAAAACCTCTGCAATGCTGCCTCAAAAGGTCAGCGAAAAACAGAGGCTAGAAATTTTTTTCTCACATAAAAAAATTAAGGTAGCCAAGCTAAAAAAATGTGAAATGACCGAAAGGGAGTAGAGAGAGATAAAGACAGGAGGTGAAGAGGGAGAATACACGAAGGAAAGCTGGAATGGACTAAAATCTACCAAACCCTAGATAACTACAAGTTGCATTGGAGATTTCGGCTGATAAGAGGGCAGCAAATAACTCTGTGGTTGGAGGAGTCCTTCAGAAAAAGTATATAGGTAAAACACAGGTACTATAGACTTGTATAATCAGTTCATAAACAACGAAAACATGTTCACTAAAACATTGATAGTCTGAGTTAGTATGATTTTTTTCTTTATTATTTTTGATTTTTTGCAACGTACTTTGAGACCAACACTCAAGCCATCCTTTACGTATTTTCGGAAGTAGACTCCGGCGTATATACTGAAATCGAAAAGAGGAAAATAAAATGAAGGTAAAGAAAAGTAAGAAAAATACTTAAAGAGTAGCATACCGTTTCCGTTTCGAAAAAAAGACAACATTTTTCAGCCAAAACATAACAAACGAATTTGTATTTCCCTTCTAAACATTCACAAAATTTCTTTCAAAACTCATAACATGAATATTTACAAGAGGGAAAAAAACCAAGCTTAGATAAAACGGTTAACATAAAAAGGTGAAAGGAGGGAAACAAAAGCAAAAAAAAAAATAGGAGTTACCTTCAAATAAGCCTTCATAAAACAAGAGAAAATAATAAAGATTAGTAAAGACATAACCGTCTTGGAAAAAACCGAGAAAAAAGTGGCTCTCGGGAAACCATGAGTCTCCAGAAATTTTATTTGCATTTTAGAGGAAAATGGTAATTGCCACGTCATACTGAGCCACTTCAGTAAAGCGTAGGCTCTTGCCACGTCATCAATGGTGGAGTTGACGGGCAACAACATGTTTGCCGTTTCGTCTTACACAATTAAAGAATGTAAGAAAACAGCGTAAAAGCGATGACGTGGGCGAAGTAATCCATGGCGGTGAAAGAGGAAACGAAACTGTGTTAGATCCCTGTTGAAAAAATGGAGAGACATTGAGGATGGCGGCGCAGTCGTCACATTCCACAGGGAACCAAAAAAAAAAAAGAGTTGCTGCGATTGGACATAAAAAGCGTGACTTGTGATTGGTCCAAAACGATTATATTTTATGAGGTCTGTCCGCATTTGGCGTTGCCTCACGACACATATCACCCACGCCAAATGCTGTAATTTTATTCTATTTTTGTCAGTATGTTTACTCTATTTTATGTGCCATTGTGTTAAAAAACCCATATTACAGTAATAAGTTACTCCTTTCAAGGGGCATTTTGGTAAGTTTGATTTTTTTAGAATTAATATTTACGCTAAAACGGACGTGATCCTATATTAGAATATAGTTTTAATGAAATTGGTGCGAAGTCCCCTATTCTAACTGAATACGCAGAACGTCGAACAGCAGTTACAAAGTTTTTATAGAAATAAACGCAAACACGTGTTGTCGCCGTTATACTATGAACTTGTAACATGTAACTTAAGGTCAATGTTCACACTGACGACGATGCTTTCGACAAACGAAAGTTATGCGAACAGATTTTTTTCGATGTGATTAAGTCTTTTTGTTTTGTGCGACTCCACGTGCGACTGCGAGTCTATTAAATCGGTATTTGTACCTTTTCATTCAGAAAAGTACAGTTTTGCACTATCGGACGTCGTCCGTACTCCACACTATTTACATTAAACCTATATTAGAATATTTTACGCTAATTAAACCTTACCTAAATTAGAATAATGAAAAAATTAGAATCGTTTACTCTATTTGATGTGATAGAGTCGAAATTTCGAGCGACCGAATTAGAGTAATTTACTCTAATTACGATTCGCGGTGTACTGTACAGGTAAGGTTTGTACAGTACACCGCGAATCGTAATTAGAGTAAATTACTCTAATTCGGTCGCTCGAAATTTCGACTCTATGACATAAAATAGAGTAAACGATTCTAATTTTTTCATTATTCTAATTTAGGTAAGTTTAATTAGCGTAACAGAATTGTAATGTAGGTTATTTTTAAATAGTGTGGAGTACGGACGACGTTCGACCGTGCAAAACTGTACTTTTTTAAGTAAAAAGGTACAAATAATGATTTAATACAATCGCGCTCGCACGTGAAATCGGACTAAACGAAAAATCAATCACATCGAAAAAAAGCCGTTCGCATAACTCTCGTCCGTCGACAGCATCGTCGTCACTGTGAACATTAACTGACATTCAGCGCGACAAATAATGCTAGCGTCATAATGACGTCAAAACTATGACAGATTTTGTACGCTCACGTAATTTAGTGTTTATAGTTTCAACGCGGATATTTATTGCCGACATATCCCAATATAGAGTACTTAAATAAATTAGAGTAAACTTCGACTGTGAAAAAGTTGAATCACATAAATTAGAGTTCATTACTCTAATTGTTTTTTTTTGTTTTTTTACTCTAATTTTTTCATTACTCTAATTACGATTCGCGGTGTACCGTACTGTAATGATGCGCTTTTTATTACTTGCGCTCGCATCCGTAAAACATTATTTATTTACTTTCCATTGGTATACCAATACTGTAGTCAATCAGATATCACCATACACCACTTGCTACCGATTTTGCAATACGATACTGCGTACTGTACCTGAACTTTGGACGCGCCACATGGGAGCATCTCTAGCTATGTACTAATTTGTTGCTGAATATACTTGAACGTACGGATGTAAAGTCACAGATGTCGAGGTGGTGTATAGAAAGTACAAACGGAATCGCCATTTTGTAAAGGCAAAGGCAAAAGCCCAAGCTTTGCTAGGGCTGTATCCAAATCTGATTCCTCGTACAGAACGACACAATTCCGTATGGTCCTGACAGGCCTGACGGCAATGCCAGGTTCGGTGGCTGTGCTAGACGGCCGGCAAATGTGTACTTTCCGCCGAAAATTCCGATTTCCAATGCGATTTATTCGTTCACGGCAATATCAAGAAGCAAACCTTTGCCAGTCCAAACGACGTACGACGTTTTCAGTGGTCAAATACGTCGGATTTATTTCATTCGTCAGAAACGAGCTCAAACCTTTTGGTCAAAACCCTAAAAGACCAATAGAAAAGCTACAGTACAGTGCTGTAGATACTAGATTCTCTTTCCAAAATTTAGATTGTATATCACCTAATCAAAGTGATCTAGGAAAGGCCAATTATGCCAGAAAAAGACAGAATTTAATATGACAAGTTTGGAACGAATCTGACCACAGAAATTTCGTCGCATTGTGACGCGACGAGACGGCAACGTTCCTTTCACTTTATTCGCCCAAGCGGTCGTCAACGCGTGTCCGCAAGCTGTACGTCGTACGAAAATGGTCGACTGACAGCTCTAAAAACTAAAACCCTTGAATTTGTAAAAAAAAAAAAAACATTCCGTGTGACGGCAGCAAAAATGACCTTCTCTGGGCTGTGTCAGTACTCATTAGACACCCCCCTTGTGTAATAAATCACTAAATTGAAACTCTGTGTTGTTCCGTACACTTCCCATCGCGATCAGTGTTAAACAATGAGCGACCACGTGTACGCATCTGGAATCTGCAAATATAATGAGCTCTGTCGCGTAGCCAGCTGCCGCGCGACGAGGCTTATCTGGTGCGTGCTGCTCTGACAAAGCTCGGCCCGTCGTTAAATTATCAACGTGGCGCAATCGTAGCCTCCGTAGCAGCATGAATCATCTATGAATCTATGATAAAATGCACTTAGGTAACACGTGGAATTTCTGGGATTACTGACGTTTCCGTCCAGTAATCGCAGTAATCGAACAAGAATGACCTAACTCCTGAGAGTACGCTTTTCTGTGACGAAAATTCCGAAAATTACATCATCAGCCTTTGTCCTTTTCGATGCTAAATTTATCGGTTAGATAGTGAAATCATGTATCATGATGATGATGTACGGCCGAAATGCTGATAAACGATATCTCGACCGACAAAATCTTACAACCATTGGTACTCCGTGAGTCGCTATTAGCGTTATTATCACCACATCGGTGCCCTAGATTCTGACACTTTGACCTAGCATAGAGCTAAACAATAACTAGAACACGGTTCAAAAGCATCAACGTCATTCGAAATCGAATACGAATAAACAACATTAATATTAACCCCTCACAAATATGTTATCAACAACACTAATATAAACCTCCCCAGAACATTCTCTCACTTTAATAGTGATTCACGGTTTACTGCATTTGGTTGAGGGGCAACTGATAAATGACACTGAACTACCTACATTAGATAATAATTCTGATACAAGTGAGTGTTTCTTTGACCCAAAAATCATGTATTTAAATTGTGAAGTGCTTCACTCACATGCCAGAAAATATATTTTAGTATTTACTCTGCTAGTTCATTACCACTATCGACAATATTAAAAAAAAAAAAAAACTTTGAAACCTTTTATCCAATTTTAGTGTCAACAAAAAAAGCAGTTACAATGGAGGAGATTACAAATTGTAAACAGAAAAGGACCAAAAGGCAAAATGCTATCCTCTCACAACCAAAAATTCTGTGCAAACCCAATCATTAACACACTCAATTTTGATTTCCGCACTTTGTTGGGTCTTTCCTTCAGGGGTTTTCGCTTCATGTTGAGTGACTTTACTTGTCCTGTTACTGGGAGTTCATTGCTTTTGCTTTGATTATCTTTTTTCTTTGCTATCCTCCACATGTAGTTTTCAGTTTTAGCATTGCTGCCCCTTGTTTGGTCCCATAGACTCAGAAGGTTTACTACCGAGCTTGTTAATAAAATAGGGCTGGATGAAGTCGTCTACCAAAGGAGGCAACCGATACAAGTAAACAATTCTCAATATCCAACGTGCTCAAACGAACATAGCAGATACAATGGGATATTTGTGTACAAAATACTGAATAACTAGAGTTTTCCCGTGCGACGCAACTGTGAGTTTTGAGCCATTGATTTTAAATTAACTCTTATCCGAATGTCTTTCTCCTAAAGCAAATTGAAGCCTGCTTTGGCTTATAAGTACAGAAGATGATATACAAATGAACAGTACTTATCACTGTTACAAGTGACATTACAAAACACGTTTCATAAAGACAGAAGAAACGCTATAGACTTCTTCAACTCACTTCTCATATTAAGGACACTTAACAACGACGAATGAAGGTTCGAGTAGAGACATGATTTCCATAAATGGCAAATCATAAAATTTAAAAATCAACAAAAAATCCACACCTATGCATAGCATGAAATCCACATTCAAATTGCATCATACATAAAAACACACAAACGAAAGCAAGGCTGGCTAGCCGAGCCGAAAAAACGAGCCTCTTCTGTTGCAAAAGGCGAGTTGAAAATCAAACTCCGAAAATGCATGAGAAACAGACGCGACAGACATGTTGAAATTGCGACAGGTAAATGTTTACCACTGAACAAAGGCAAGAATTCTCTAATGTTTATGGAAAACCGAAAAAAATCACAAAAAATAGCGTGACCCTGCTGCTCAGCCTGCCTTTGACTGCACGCCAGCTACATGTGTGTGTGCAAGCCTAAGGCATTTTGGTGCAACTAGCATGGAACTTAGCCCCATACTTCATCCGCTTCTGCCTATGAATACCTCGCTCTACATCTGCAGGAAAAGAACACACACCTTTCTCTCTATCTGCCGGTTGATCGAGACTTTTGACTGGATGTGGGAGACCATCTTCCTTAGGGTTGTGCAATTTAGAGTGGTAGCTTTTACAGGAACTTGGGACGACTTTTACAGACTCTTAAAAGACAAGAAAAGACGAGCAACAATGCGAACATGCAAACCATCTTTACAAATTTTATCTATTATCCCGAGCGGTAAACTAAATCAGCTCAGTATCAAAACTCCAGACACTATCAAAGTCTTGGCCGGAGAACCCTGTGGATATATTCTCGCATTTCAGGGATCATTCGCAATATCAGTTCATGATATCTGCACATAGTAACGTCAAAGCCAAGTCATAAATTTGAAAACTGCAAAAGACTTCGGCGAGAAAACGAAACATAAAATAGGAAAAGATTCCTATGAAATACAGCAATTTTGTGAAGGTAAAGTCGAGTTGAATTACCCGGGCAAAGTGCTCATGAGGTCATTGTGTTCCAATACAAAAAGGACACATGTATGTCGCAACGATTGTGCATGATATGCCTCTGCAAGCTCGTATACATTCGCCAAGTTCTCAGTTGTCAAGTCCTGGAAACCGCGTTCAAGAAAAGACATCAGTGTATTGACCTTTTTTCGTTTTCTTTAAGATGATCCAAACATGAAACTAGCTGCCTGTTTTTTTGCAAATCCATACAAAAGAAGACTGAAGAAGAAGGAAAGACAATCTGTGTCATTGAGCATGCAGGTTTTTTTTTATTCCATGAAATGCCCTACCATGCCAGAGCTCTTTCAAAGGGATGAGAAAAACAGCAGAAAACGGCCATACATTCCTTAAACAATTTTTCCTTTGGTCAATTTTCCTACTTCCACTACAGCTTCAAGCTGCTGAAGTCTACTCTGAGGTGCAGCTCGAAAACAAAAAGTCCTACTTTCAAAACGATAAAGAAAGGGAAAGAGGCATTTCAGCCTACACAAGGACAACCACGACAGACAACTTCGGACGGAAAACAAGAGCCTCAAAGTTCAAGGCCCTGGTGAAATACTCGCTGTTCAAAAACTTGTCCTCCAAGAAATTATAAACAAAAGTCCTTGCGAACACGACGAAGAAATTATCTGGTGCAACATCTTGCAAGCAGTTTTATGCTTACCTGTGCAATAGCGTATTCACAAAGCCTTTTTAAGCCCTCTAGCAGGTATTGATCAGCAGCCCTCAAAAGTTCTTGAGCCATGTCTGATGTGACCTCCACTGTCCCAGTATATATGCACCTGCAAACCATTCATACCAAACTTTATTTAAGAATAACGCACACCTTCGTCTTCTGAATTCATAAACATGGTAACATACAAAACACATCGAAAAATAGTACACTATGTCAGAAAAGTCAGCTGATGTAAACCAGACGGGTATGAAACGCACGTCGCCCTACTGCAGTATAAGACACATTGGAATTCAAAAATGATCAACATAGTGCAAGCATTATATAACCTGCAGTTTTATCTTTGATTCTCCTACCTGTTTTACAAACTTCGACCTTCCTGGCCATAATCCAAGTCTCTTATTTATGACGTTGGAAAGAAAAAAGGCACACAACTTGTTTGTTCACAAACTTACAGCCAATATTTTAAAAACAATCTAAAGACCAACCCAACTTAGACTGCATGTGTTTATAGACTACAAAAATAAAAGAAAAAACAGGAAGAACATGACAAAACTACCGCCCCAAATTCATGATGAAAAAAATTGACAGGTGCCATGATCTGGCCAACTCTCATGAACCTAAACAAGGCTACACAGAAACAGGATCAGAAGTACCCTGTCTTGCCTGCACATACCTCATCATGGACTCAAAAACCTTCCAGCTTATGTTTGGTATCTCAATGTCTTTCGCTTCTTTTTCCTGCACCACGAAAATCAGGAACAGGGTCAAAAAGTTACAATACCAGAAAGTTGACTGTAACGCAAAAATGACTCAAAGATTTGGAATAAGACAAGCTCGACTCTTTCATGGATTTTTTATAGGTGTATATTTTATTAAATACTCATAAAACTGCAAAAACAAAATCTTGAATTCCTGATTATTTTTTATTGCACATTTATGTTGACCTAAAACTTGCTAAAATCTCCAGGAAACCCCAGCTATATGCTAGAAAACGTGTTCATTAACAAGGTATTGCAATGAAAAGGGCTGTAAGGTCTTCACCCACCCTGTAACCGCCATCAAACATGGCTCTGAAGGCATCTGATGAGGCCAATAGCGCAATACGGTGGGCGTAAAATCGAGTGCCTGTGAGTTCGAACATGCATTAAACCCATATTCACAACAGTGTCAACAAATCATGACTGACATGATAATTTATAGTAGCAGATATGGAACACATAAAGCTTGCTACTAAAAACAACAAGAACAACTCAGATGTGAAAATGAAATAGCGAGTTTTTTATTCCTTTAAAAACCAATTCAGGCGGTGAAACATTAAGTGTTGGAGTAACTAACCTTCCACCAAAAACGTCACATCTGAGAGAGTAGTGCTGTTTACATATTGTTCTCCCAAATAGACCTGCAAGTACTCGAGAATGCAAAACGTCTTTCAAATCCACACATACTGCTATAGACTGTAAAATGAAGTATTCCAGGTATCCAGAATTTGCAATAGGCTCCAACTTTATGGCATTATTTTAGGCTAGAACAGCGGAGGTATCAGAAAATATCATGTCCATCGACATTAATTCCCCCAAAATTACTGACTCTTGTCATTTGACTACGGACTGATACATTGGGTTTACTTGTCCTGCAAGTATTCATATGGCACGTGGAAACAGGAAAATATATGTTTGCAAAAACATTTTCCCTTATGCCACTCTCACTCATCAATGATGTTATGTAAACCGATGTGCACACAGGTCTGAAGGTGTTCATTTTACCTGTTCAGATTTCTTTGTCAAGGCACTGAACTTTGACAACTTCTAATTTAATTTGGTCACCACACTTTCTAATGCAGGAAACATCCTAAATTTACTTAGTTCTTCACTTAAGAAAATAGCGTTCAGCTTTTCAAATGAACAGGGTTCAACTTTATGGCAACTAGGACTTGGTTTGACCTATTGTTCAATTTCCCTTACCAACCCAATCAAGATGTTGCTAAAAGACACACCTGAGGAGTGGGTGGCGGTGGGGCTGCATCGATAGGAGAGAGAGCTGCAGCCCTCTTTGCTAGCGAATAAAGAGCAGTTGCTCCCTCTCTCTGTGTCTTCGAGCTAGGAGGGGCGGCTACCATTTCCAAGAGGATCTCTAATCCTGCAAGGTTTTTAACAACCACAAATGTTGAAAACAAGAGTCAATTCAATACGCATTACATCCTGAAAAAGGAAAAGTCTTAAACAACATTTTTTACAGAAAACTGGTTGAGCTTATGTTAAAGTCCCTCAATACAACCACACAGTAACCTATGTGCAAAAGATAGCAACAAAACTCCTAGAACATGTTGTACCAATAGAGAAGAGATACTTGCCACTGTTGTCCATAAAAATATTGCGCTGATCGTCTTCGGCACAAAGGTGTGCCAGCGCTGTTGCCACTCTACGCTGAATACCTTTGTCAGGAGACCTCATTAAATATAGTAAGTGTTTCAAAACCTGCAAAGCAGAAAAACAAAATGCAAGGATCTTAATTTAAACGGCTCACAAAAAAAAGGAATGCTGGTAATTTGCTCAACAACACGTGATACATTAAAATAACAGCGACCCTCCATTAACTTGACAATGGTTCACATGCTCACACAGAAATCACAATCACGAAGTAGGAGTAGAGGTACAGGACATCACTTTCATGCTTTACGTGTCTGAACTTCAGCATTAACCAGACTAAAGTACAAGTCTGAAGTAAACATGTGCCCTATTATGAGCAACAACTCATGATCACTCCAGGCAACACAACTAATTCTGCATTATACTGGAGTGCCATGCAACTAGTCAGGAAATTGACCTGCACATTCTTATATTTAATCTATGCTGTCTACTCTAAAAACAAAAAAGTTCCCCTGACATACCTTGCCCTGCATTTTCTCTTCCAACCTCTTTAATGTCTTCTGCACGCAATCCTTTGAGGCCTGCAAAAAAGCACCATTATTGCCCATTCAAAGATGCAAATAATTAAGTTCTCTCTAAAACTGTAAAATGGTTTGTTTTTTTGCACTGCATGACAATAGCAATATAAACATTGGCTGTACACGTCCATACGAGCTTTCTCTACAGAAAGAAGAGGCACAGTCCAAAGAAGTCAATGCCAAGAAGACCCCGGGACTGAATGAAACACAAACTGACTCTGCACAGCTGAATCCAAAACACAAGACAAAAAAAAAAACACCATGAGCTAAAAGCTCGTTAAATACCTGTACAATTAATTCCCCATCCATCAAATGTTGTATCCCTCCTTCTCGAACAATGTCGGACACATTGTCCTGTTCAACAACATGACAACAAAAATAAGAAGCTACATTTTTACATCACTCTCCAACACCTCAAAATCTAGTGTTTTGAGAAAGAATCACCGATAATCAACAAGTACTTTGTTGACGGGTCTTAATAATCGATACAATAAGCCGAAAACTACTACCGCTGATTACCGCGATACATCAATATCCATATCTCAATATTCACAGAAGTTCAAAGAGCAGCTTATACTGAAGCTTACCGAGCCTCCTGTTTTTTCTGAAGGGCTGAAGCCAAAAGGTCTTCTACACATCTTATATATGGTAGTATGATGAGCATAGGTTGTTTCATAAATGAAGTAATTCCTTATGAAATCTTTTAGGGCTACAATTTTAGTCATTTTTCAAAGGCATACCTCATTATCTGCTAGTCCGTACAACGCAAAGGCAGCATTGTGCTGGAGTGAACCATTTTTAGAATCTAATAGCTCCAAGAGAGGTCTCAATCCACCATCATGAGCAATTCCCGCCTGATTGTCAGAATTCTGCACCACCAGTCAGCCACGTGTGCTTCACATCAGTCTCCTCCTTCCCGCCGTTCCAGAAGTTCTCTTGCTTCCAGTACATTGATGACAAACATTAAACCAAGAATAGTGATGCCAATGATAAGCTCTCAACTGACCTGAGCCAAACGACCCAATGCAAAAGCTGCCATTTCCCGTAACTGAGGATCGTTTGCCTCGAGCATTCTTATAAGAGGCCGTACAGCCCCTCGTTGCACAATACGGACCTGGAAACAAACAAGTGCAGTCAGATGACATAGTACAACTTCAGAGTCAGGAGTGATATCTTGCACATAATTATCGACAAAGTGGAACCATTTGCCTTACCTTGCACTCTAGATCTGTAGTGGCAAACTGTCCGAGTAAGAGAGCAGCCTCCCGTTGACTCTCTGTGCACCTTGAGCTGCAAAGAAGCAAACCGCCCACTTAACTTTGTCGATCAGAATTCACAAAATTAAGGTCCCCAAAAAATATCAAACTGTTCAGGACATAGCACGAAGCATAACTACAACCATAAGTTGTGAGAAACGAAGTTCATCAGATGGTCAACTGACTCTGCAAAGGCAGTTTTAGTTCATTCGAAACTGACCTGAGCAAACCGATGACTGGCTGCAGAGCACCTTCGTCAAGCACCTGCTTTTTAATATTAAGTGATGAATGTACAAGATTGCCTATCACACCAACCTGCAACCAAACAGCAAATCCATCAAAGCATAAATAGAAGTTAGTGCCTCACACCTCTGTAATCTGATAAGCTGGGGGTGGTCTCAAGAGCATTCAACTGAGCATACCGCCTCATAGTGGATGCCTGAATCTTCTGACCGCAACATAAAAATAAGAGTCGGAAGAGCGTTGCATTCCACAATCTGCACAACCCACAACCACCGTTGATTGTAAACTTACCATAAAAATCCATAAAATATCTAAGTATACAAAGGGTTCCTGCATGGTGGTTCACACTGACAAAAATCAAGCATGCACATCAAGCATGCACGTGCATTCACATCCAGAGACAACAGCCCACCATCAAGATGAACAAACCGCTCACCAAGTTTTTGTTTGGCTCGTTTTTGAAAGCAAGGGTTCTTAGTGCACCAGCTCCTGCTCTTTGCACCTTCGCGTCTGTCGACTCCAGAAGCTCCACCAATGGAGGAATCCCACCTTCCGTTCTGTTCAAAACATAACTGATGCCCATAAGTCACCCATAAAAGAGCCAACGATACAGTTTGACCCCAGTTTGAACCCACTAACTACTGGAGCCTCTCAAACTAAAATTGAATTGAGTGACGCAACATTGCTTCCAAGCTGCAGATCAAGGGCTGCCTTTGAGAGGACAAACAACTCGGGCATTGTCTTCATTGTACTACAATAAGCTCAATCAAAGAGCACCTTTGTAAATTCCCTGCTTCAAGCTTAAAGCTATTTCTACTTTACTAGTTAGCAAAACCTTTGCTGCTTACAATCCGTAACTTTTGACTAAAAAACGTACTTACCGTACACGGGTTTTAATGACAGCATTTTCATGGGCAAGGTTGGTAACAGCATCAGCTGCTCGGCGAATGACACCATTCACCATACGAGCAAAAACTCCACTAGGTTTCCTACGCAAAAGTGCAACTAGTGCTGACAAAGCTCCAGCATCTGCAATTAGCCGTTGATGTTCCGGCTGCAAGGAAGAAAATATATACAGCAGGCTAACAAAAATTCAGAATCCTTGAACATGGCACGGCAGAGAAAAGTAATGTTTGAAGAATTCAACACATCATGTTCTAATTACATGTCATTTGTGGTCACCATTCACTTACCTTCACAGCCAGGAGACCAAGCGCAAAGGCGACCTCTTTCTCCACCTCATGTTCGCATGCCACTGGACCTTCGCCTTCTTGTAATGCTGGTGCTGTTAAATGTGGAACTAAGGCGTCCACAGCACCCTCGTCCACAATTACATCCACATGTTCCTCTGCAAAATACCAAATGGACGATAAACTATAACTTGCATAAACAAAACATAACCAATATGTTGAGACCTTGCTGTAGTCGCAAAATAGTAATTTCACCTTCGAACCAGCTTGTAAACCTAATGATCATTTATGACGAGTACTTTATGTTGCGTCTCGTACAGAGAGAGAACTCGATATGCAACATTCGTGGAAAAAAACATGTCGATATCGCAAGGGAAAAGATTGCAGAATTCATGCTTCGAACCCTAATTGCAATAATATTGGCAGTACAATCCTTGATAACTTAACAGAGTATATATGCATACCGTGTTTCGCAAGCTCTGCCAAAGCATGTGCAGCTTTCCTTGCTGCTAGCCGGTCTGTCTCTGTCCAGGATGTTGATGTTTTCAAAATATTAATGTGAGTTTTCAATTCACCGATGAAAGGAGTCCCGTCTTCTCCAGTTCCAAGTCCCAAAGATGTGTCTGCCAGTTTCCTTTTGAGCCCTTTCCTTTCCTTTCCCTGCAAACTCTGAGGCTTCAAGTCCATTTCCCCAGACTCTACAGAGCTGTATTCGGTATTCTGCAGAATACCTACTTTTCCGAAGCGAAGAAGCAAATTAAGAACACCGTCAGTAGAAACTATACAAAAAAAAAGTTATGCGGAGCCTAATCTCGGCATTAAGCTATCGCTAGATGACAGGTGACAAGTTATGCATCCGTCTGCATCACAATTTCCCTATGTATGCATGCATATGCCTCTGTGTAACAAATACATGGAAGCGATATACTTCTCCCAAGTAGGGTGATAGCGGATTTCGACAAAGAACAGAATTGTAACACGTGCGAAAACCATTACCGAGCAAGGCACCACCTCGACTCCGACAAATAGTACCTTTCGTACGAGTCGTATCGCTGGTTCTAAAGGTACGTGCTCATGCGCCTAAGTAAGGGTTCTTTTCTGTCGTTTTCCTTCGGAATGTGATTCTGCACCGTGAAATCCTCGCACGAGAAAGTGAGGAAACCGAAGTACAGCTTGCGTCACCATTAGCTTATAATGTACTTCAATTTGTCGTCATTACAGTACTTTTCCAGTCCCTTGCCACGTCATGCCTACTCACGTCAAACTTAAAACGTCAACAACCTTAGGCTTATTTAAAGCAAAGCTACTCCTGAACAACGAATACGAAAGCTCCTTCGTACGTTTAGCACAATTTCAAGATTTTGGCCCTAGAGTGTACACGTCATTTTATTCTTTTTGCGCATCGCACATATGTACGGAAAAACTTTCGAGGGTCTCGATCCTCCAGTTTTTGTTCGTGGTCCTTGAAAAAGTCTTCGCCGCCGTCGCGCCTTCACCTCCCTCTCGAACTGCCTCTTTCCCAATCCCCCCTCCATGAAGAACACGACAGTTTTGGTATGGTATGAACCATAGTTCAAAAGTAGGCGTTTTTAGGGTAGGCCCTTGGTCGGTGTCTTTATCGTAAGTTGTGTTATGGGCTTTTCATGTGATCTTCTTAGATCGCAACTTTTATCGGAGACCGTCCGATCGTCCGAATCTGACGGTGTAAATAAAATTTTTTGGTCCGAATGTTTTAATTGGTCCGAATAGGTCTGAACACAATATGGGTCTTAAGGTCATATTGTATGTTTTGCGTACAATAGGCATATTGTATGGGCCTACTTTCACCTACTTTTTAACTATGGTTAGAACGAGCTATGAAATAAAATAAAAATACAAAATGAAGGAAAAAAAAACAAAATCGTCAGGCCATGGCGCAAAGTTCAAAAATTAATGACGTTGGCAGTGTCACAAATTGGCATGACGTCATCAATGCTACAAAAAAACAAAACATAAAGCGTCACGTCAACAATGTCAGAAAATTTCGTAGCCTCTATACATGTCACGAATGTAAGGGCACTTTCCCATGTGCTAAAGTTACAGTTATTTTCTGTCGTTTTCCTTTATAACTTGGAAAAAAAGGAAAAAATATGTAGCCGTACCAAAAAAATCAAATTACCACCGTACAAGTTGCGTTCCATTGACACTTTAGCTGTACCGCAGTTTGTCGTCCATCGCGATGCAGTTTATCGTTTAGCGAGTTTCGACCCACTTTCGCGTCCTTCCAAATCATCTTCAAACTTTAATAAAATCACCTCGCGAGGTGATTTTAAATAAAGTTCCACGACGTGGGCGAATTTGCATATGATTTCGCACGCGTCGGAGGTTTTTGACAAAATTTTCCTCAAAAAAAAAATCCACTGCACGTTTACAGCCTGTACGTACTTTTTTCCGTGCATTTTTTTCCGTACAGAGGCAGTGGAGGGGTCTCGACCAACGGACGCCATTTCGCAAAAGCGAAGTCCGTGAAAGCGCCTCTCTCTCTCTCCCTCTCCCACTAACGCGTATATCTCACAATTCTTGCAATGAAAAAAGGCAAGAAAGGTATCAAATGAAAGATCTATGAAAACGATTTCTTTTTACTATCTTTGAGCGTATTTTGATGGCAAGTAGAGTAGGAAAAGACATAACACAACAATCGAAAAATCATGGCGGAAAGTTTTAGAAATTGTGACGTGGGCGCTGTCATAGTTGAGCGTGACGCACGTGACGTCACAATGTCACAAACCCTAAACATATGCAATACCTCCACGTCGACAATGTGGCGTGCAGAAATTGCGAAGTGACAGAAACTGTTCAACGTGCGGGTGGACGTCTGAAATCGAAATTGAGTGGAAGTTTCGCAACATTTTGTGTACCGTTTATGTGTCACATGTTTCGTACACGTCTACGCTTGTCACTTTTTGAAGTAACAAGTTATTTGGGATTACATCGGAATGCTCATAATGATGTACGGAGAAATATTCGCTATAAACAAAGTTACAAGATTAAAGTTTCGGTTACATGGGAAAGTGCCCTAAGTGACGACTTATATTTTCGGTAGTATGGAAAGCCTTCACTACAAGACAAATCTCGCTTGCTACGTTACGGCTGCATGTGCACACACCCTAAAGCTTACTGCGCGGTTTATTTTATCGAGCCAGTTGAATCCAGCTCTCGCTTGAATCAAGACGACGTGTTACAGCAACGTGTAACAGGCTACAGCTCAAACAACGTTTCTAGTACCGTTTCACATGTCACCGCTTATCGGTTCGAGAATGTGCGGACGTCTGGAACAAATCAACGGGCAACGATCGATGGGTGAGTTTCGTTCCGGATTTCGATACCACCGACCGTACTTAGACTATAGAACCGTACCATACATAGACTTAGGGTATTCTCACGTGCCAAGTTACGACTTGTGAGAGTTTCCATAGCGTTGTAGATCCTATGATGTTTGCATCGCGAGTCATATCAAAATCTAAACCAGGATTGCCGTACCTATTTTGGTAGAGTAAAAACCTGACATTTTGTGCACGTCAACGCAAAATTTTATGATATACACAATCTACACACGGGCAGGTCAATCTAATAGTAATAATATTCTAGAAGGCTGACCGGTCTAACAAACAACAAACAAAGAAAAAAACCAAACGCGATGCAAATAAAACAAAACAGACAAGCGCTTATGAAAAGTTAAAAGTTGCCCGCTGGTTCGGGCAGAATATGTTTGTGAGAAGAGCAAAGCTTTGGAAAATCCAGCCGTAAACTTTGTCATGGTCTGTATATCTTTGGTGTCGGCGCTGTTGATGGCTCAACCTATATTTCTGTATTATTAGCTGCTGCTGAAGCATTATATAACCCTTTAGAAACTATATCAAATATGTGTAGATTTTATATTTATAGGATATTAACGATGTTATTCTGATGTTGACCGATTACATAAAAATATAAAAACCAAGACTAAAAAAAGCGGGATGGTAAACCATCTGAATCCATGGGAACAAAAGGGTTGGCAATGCCAAAACTGAAAAACTACAAGCGGGGCGAAAAAGAAAACAAAATGAAAGAGACAAACACACAAAAATGGCACGGACAACAAAGACACTCAAAGAGGCAACAACCACAAATAAATAAGAAACAGTGTCCCTAAACCAACATTACACAATCAAACCTCGACATAACAAAATATATACAAAAAGCAACCTCGTAAGTCCTCGAAGGCTAAGGAAGCATGTTGAGGGAATTCTTAAACACGCCGACGATCCATAACCGCAATAGCCAATCAAAGGAGGATAAAAGCTTGCACTCAATGTAAGGCCACATATAAACATTGGCAATCGTGAAAAGGAAGGACCGAAGCAAGAGGACTCCATGGTCCTCGTCTCCAAGGAGCGCTGACCACAAGTACAAAAACCAGAATCAATTATCTTGACCACCATCAAAATAAAGTCATCCATACGATCTCGATATGCATAATCACGCCCATTTGTCTTAGCGGTGTCACGGGCGATGACCCCAGCATGTCGAACTGATTGACCAACAATTATAGCCTAAGTAAGGTTCGCCAAGATAATGTCAACAAATATGCGCCGTGCACCATCGAGTAGTACAACCTCAATTTGATGCGAAATAATTATATGGGAAACCTCCCGACCAACAGAGTACCGTTCCTCGGAAGCAATAGTCGCAATGGTGTCGTGCGCCTAAATAAATTTTAACCCATGGGAGCAATAAAACAAATGGATGCCATCAGGCTCAGGGACACAATCACACAAGCAAAGCAAAGAGACGTGTAAAGGTGGATGAGGGAGGCCAAGTCGAAACAAGAAGGGGAAGCGGTAGCGAAAGCGCTAAGGGCCCGATACTTGGAAAGGGCAAACAAAGACAAAGATCCAGGCTTCCTTCAATTTTGGAAATCGAAAATCGTCAGTTTTATTACGATACGCAACCTACTGTAGTATTGAGGCTACTAGGCTAAATAGTATTAGCAACTCTATTTGGAAATGAGATTTTTTAACCATATGTTATATAAACTCTAATATAAAATACTATAATTTTGTTTTCGATATATCGAAGCGATATATCGATTATCGGGTACCTGAAATTCGATATATATCGAATATCGGCAAAGGGTCCTCGATACCCAACACTATAAAATAGCATTCCGTAAAAGGATTTCACTGCCTAGTGTAGATTTTAACTTTTTCAGAAACAGGGTGCAGAGAAGTACGCCGAAGTACCTTATACCTGAAGTACTGTGATGATGTGACTAGTAATAAAGTGAGAAAATGTTCAATGTGACGCCATCCTTGAAGCCCGTTCCGAGGATTGTGGATGAACGTCCACGTGGCTGTTCCCGCCCAGTCCATTGCTCTTCGCTCCTATTGGTGTCAACCAGCGTGTATTCCAGATCCGTCGCATTCGTAGCTCATGTCCCAATACTCGTTTTATATTCGTTCCGCAGTATCAGTCGCTTTCTAGTTTCCACCAAGTTCGCTTCCTGCAAAGTTGTTTTATGCATGAGACGGCCTGTTATCTAAACTACATAGCTAATCGTTATTAGTGTTACAGTTTTTTTCGCCACGTAAAACATCTTTTTATCGTGCACACTTGTCACATTTTCAATCCAATGGTTGCTATTGGAAGGCAGGATTCTCCACTTCCTATTGGCGGTCTGAGATTGACAATACGACATGTGTGCACGGAGAAAAAATGTTTTAAGTGGCGAGAAAAATTATAACGCTAATAACGATTAGCGGTGTACTGCACATATATCTGCCGTACCTGGAAAAGGAAAACTGCTCGTATCGTACGCCTTATTCTGCGGAGAATATCTTGACCGTCCGATTCGTAAGTCTACGTCACGTTACAGTACATGACCTGCCAGCCATACTTGGCCATGCGCACATGGCGCACATCGCGCATAGGTGAAAACGTGATCGGCGGAAAACATGCGCGCCCTAGGCAGCGCAGTTTTTGCAAGGAGCGCCAGCCATGGAGACAAGAGGGCGAGTGACGTCAGCCGTACGACGTCAGCTGAAGTCGCTGATTTGCTGCTGAGGAATCTGGAGCTCGAGAAGAAGATTGCAGAGCTGAACGAAAGAATTGCACAGGTATTTGAACCATGGAGTTTCTGGAATCCTTCTTGAAGTTTTTAGGGTTTTCATGTTAATGATCACTTTTATTTTATTTTTTACACGTGTGAGTGACTTAAAACTGGTAAGTGTCTCGCGTGACGTCTTGTTTTGACTTCTGTGCAGCAACCAGGACCTGTGTTAAAGTGCGGATATCTCTACAAAAATCGTCCTTGGTAAGTTGCTGGCCATACTGTCTGTCTCTCCCTCTCTCCTTCTCTCCCTCCCTCCCTCCCTGTCTCCCTCTCTCCCTCGCTCCCTCCCTCCCTGCCTCTCTCCCTCTTCTCTCCCTCTCCCCCCCCCTCTCTCTCCCTCCCGTTTATGGACACGTTAAGAAAGCAAGTCGAGACGTTAGAAGAAGAGCTCGAGGTCTAAGGAGTCGTCGTTTAGTCGC
>JBBHKE010000565.1:0-50811 GCA_037447655.1 Zygnema cylindricum | reverse complement strand
AGAGAGCAGCCTCCCGTTGACTCTCTGTGCACCTTGAGCTGCAAAGAAGCAAACCGCCCACTTAACTTGGTCGATCAGAATTCACAAAATTAAGGTCCCCAAAAAATATCAAACTGTTCAGGACATAGCACGAAGCATAACTACAACCATAAGTTGTGAGAAACGAAGTTCATCAGATGGTCAACTGACTCTGCAAAGGCAGTTTTAGTTCATTCGAAACTGACCTGAGCAAACCGATGACTGGCTGCAGAGCACCTTCGTCAAGCACCTGCTTTTTAATATTAAGTGATGAATGTACAAGATTGCCTATCACACCAACCTGCAACCAAACAGCAAATCCATCAAAGCATAAATAGAAGTTTGTACCTCACACCTCTGTAATCTGATAAGCTGGGGGTGGTCTCAAGAGCATTCAACTGAGCATACCGCCTCATAGTGGATGCCTGAATCTTCTGACCGCAACATAAAAATAAGAGTCGGAAGTGCGTTGCATTCCACAATCTGCACAACCCATAACCACCGTTGATTGTAAATTTACCATAAAAATCCATAAAATATCTAAGTATACAAAGAGTTCCTGCATGGTGGTTCACACTGACGAAAATCAAGCATGCACATCAAGCATGCACAGTGCATTCTCATCCAGAGACAACAGCCCACCATCAAGATGAACAAACCGCTCACCAAGTTTTTGTTTGGCTCGTTTTTGAAAGCAAGGGTTCTTAGTGCACCAGCTCCTGCTCTTTGCACCTTCGCGTCTGTCGACTCCAGAAGCTCCACCAATGGAGGAATCCCACCTTCCGTTCTGTTCAAAACATAACTGATGCCCATAAGTCACCCATAAAAGAGCCAACGATACAGTTTGAACCCACTAACTACTGGAGCCTCTCAAACTAAAATTGAATTGAGTGACGCAACATTGCTTCCAAGCTGCAGATCAAGGGCTGCCTCTGAGAGGACAAACAACTCGGGTATTGTCTTCATTGACTACAATAAGCTCAATCAAAGAGCACCTTTGTAAATTCCCTGCTTCAAGCTTAAAGCTATTTCTACTTTACTAGTTAGCAAAACCTTTGCTGCTTACAATCCGTAACTTTTGACTAAAAAACGTACTTACCGTACACGGGTTTTTATGACAGCATTTTCATGGGCAAGGTTGGTAACAGCATCAGCTGCTCGGCGAATGACACCATTCACCATACGAGCAAAAACTCCACTTGGTTTCCTACGCAAAAGTGCAACTAGTGCTGACAAAGCTCCAGCATCTGCAATTAGCCGTTGATGTTCCGGCTGCAAGGAAGAAAATATATACAGCAGGCATACAAAATTCAGAATCCTTGAACATGGCACAGCAGAGAAAAGTAATGTTTGAAGAATTCAACACATCATGTTCTCATTACATGTCATTTGTGGTCACCATTCACTTACCTTCACAGCCAGGAGACCAAGCGCAAAGGCGACCTCTTTCTCCACCTCATGTTCGCATGCCACTGGACCTTCGCCTTCTTGTAACGCTGGTGCTGTTAAATGTGGAACTAAGGCGTCCACAGCACCCTCGTCCACAATCACATCGACATGTTCCTCTGCAAAAAATCAAATGGACGATAACCTTTAACTTGCATAAACCAAACATAACCAATATGTTGAGACCTAGCTGTAGACGCAAAATAGTACTTTCACCTTCGACTCCAGCTTGTAAACCTAATGATCATTTATGACGAGTACTTTATGTTACATCTCGTACAGTGAGAGAGAACTCGATATGCAACATTCGTGGAAAAAAACATGTCGATATCGAAAGGAAAAGAATGCAGAATTCATGCTTCGAACCCTAATTTCAATAATATTGGCACTACGATCCTTGATAACTTAACAGAGTGTAGATACATACCGTGTTTCGCAAGCTCTGCCAAAGCATGTGCAGCTTTCCTTGCTGCTAGCCGGTCTGTCTCTGTCCAGGATGTTGATGTTTTCAAAATATCAATATGAGTTTTCAATTCACCGATGAAAGGAGTCCCGTCTTCTCCAGTTCCAAGTCCCAAAGATGTATCTGCCAGTTTCCTTTTGAGCCCTTTCCTTTCCTTTCCCTGCAAACTCTGAGGCTTCAAGTCCATTTCCCCACTCTACAGAGCTTTATTCGGTATTCTGCAGAATACCTACTTTTCCAAAGCGAAGAAGCAAATTAAAAACACCGTCAGTAGAAACTATACAAACAAAAAGTTATGCGGAGCCTAATCTCGGCATTAAGCTATCGCTAGATGACAGGCGACAAGCTATGGCTCCGTCTGCATCACAACTTCCCTATGTATGCATGCACATGCCTCTGTGTGACAAATACATGGAAGCGATATACTTCTCCCAAGTAGGGTGATAGCAGATTTCAACAAAGAACAGAATTGCAACACGTGCGAAAACCATTACCGAGCAGGGCACCACCTCGTCTCCGACAAATAGTACCTTTCGTACGAGTCGTATTGCTGGTTCTAAAGGTAAGTGCTCATGCGGCTAAATAAAAGTTTTTTTCTGTCGTTTTCCTCGGAATGTGATTCCTGCACCGAGAAATCCTCGAAAGAAGAAAATGGGGAAACCGAAGTACAACTTGCGTCATCATGAGCTTATAATGTACTTCAATTTGTCGTCACCCCTTTTCCGAACCCTTGCCACGTCATGCCTACTCATCGTCAAACTTAAAACGTCAACAACCTAGGGTTGTTTAAAGCAAAGTGACTCCTGAGCAACGAATACGAAAGATCCTTCGTACGTTTAGCACGATTTCAAGATTTTGGCCTTAGAGTGTACACGTCATTCTTTTTTATTTGCGCATCGCGCATATGTACGGAAAATTGTTCGAGGGGTCTCGATCCTCCAGTTTTTGTTCGTGGTCTTTGAAAAAGTCTTCGCCGCCTCCCCCTCCCTCTCGAACTCCCTCATTTCCAATCCCCCCTCCATGAAGAACACAACAGTTTTGGTATGACATGAACGAGCTACGAAAACATGAATTAAAAAAATTTGACTGCTGTACATGAAGGGAAAAAAAAACGAAATCTGCAATTCCAAAATTAATGACGTCGGCAGTGTCACAAATTCACATGACGTCATCAATGTCACAAAAAAACAGAACATAAAGCGTCACGTCAACAATGTCAGAAAATTTCGTAGCCTCTCTAGTCTATACATGTCACGACTGTAAGTGACGACTTATATTTTCGCTAGTACGGAAAGCCTTCAATACAAGACAAAGGTCATTCGCTACGTTACGGCTGCATGTGCGCATACCCTAATTTGAGGAATAGCTTACTGCGCGGTGTGTTTTGTCGAGCCGGTTGAATCCAGCTCCCGCTTGAATCAAGACGACGTGTTACAGCAACGTGTACAGGCTACAGCTCAAACAATGTCTCTAGTACCGTTTCACATGTCACCGCTTATCGGTTCGAGAATGTGCGGACGTCTGGAACAAATCGACGGGCAACGATCGAGGGGTGATTTCGTGCCGGATTTCGATACCACCGACCGTACGTAGACTATAGAACCGTACCATACATAGACTAGGGTATTCTCACGTGCCGAGTTGTGAGAGTTTCCGTAGCGTTGTAGATCCTATGATGTTTGCGTCGCGAGTCATATCAAAATCTAAACCAGTATTGCCGTACCTATTTTGGTACGGTGACAACCTGACATTTTGGGCACGTCAACGTAAAGTTCTCTGATATACACAATCTTAGGGTATGTCCCCATGTACTTGTAACTTAGCGAACTTACTTTGCATTTTAGCGCGGATCCGCCGGACCCGGTTTTCAAGTGTCCCTATGTGTGTAAGGGTGTGTCCCCATGTGCATAAGTAAGGGTTTTTTCCTGTCGTTTTGCCGTAAAACTTAGCGCCGTACTGCCTAAGTTGCAACCGTACGAAGGAATCACAAATTTGTAGAGTACAATTTGCGTCATCCCTGAACTTAGGATGTACGAAAAGTTGTCGTCTTGTGCTTTTCGACCCACTTCGACGACAAAAAACGTCATCTTCAACCTTATCTTTAAAACACATGCGCGATGTGATTTAAAATTAGGTTTTTTCGATTGACAAATAGGAACATATTTTCGCGCGTGTCGTAAATTTCGACAAAAATCCTACGATTTCCAAGGACAAAGAAAAGTACATAGTTCGCTATGTTTTGTCCGTTTGGGTTCTAATACGACAAAGATAAGTACACAATTTGTTTGGATTTGTCCGTTTTCATCTAGTACGGATTTTTTTTTTTGCAAGGGTCTTCAAATTCCGATGCCATTTCACGTCGACCGGACAGGAGACGCGAAGGCAAAGCGCCTCATCTTCGACCGTGAAATTGCACAGGCTGGAAGGCGGTACGTCTACAATGTCACGGTAAGACATGCAACGTCACACGCAGGTACAAAAAATATCGTGCGACCACAAATTGTCGACGTTGACAACTGTCATAGGTATTGTCGACGTATACAATCGTCACAAGCGTAAGTTACGATTTCGTCATTACAGACATAGGGACACTTGAAAACCGGGTCCGACGGATCCGCGCTAAAATACAAAGTAATTTCGCTAAGTTACAAGTACATGGGGACACACCCTAAGGGGGTGTCCCCATGTTTTAAAGTACATACTTTTCTCTGTCTTTTTGCCCTAAAATTCATGGAACTTTGACAAAAACTTTAGCCGTACGAGAAAATCGTTTTTACCAAAGTACAGTGAACGTGAATTCATACTTTGAATGTACGGCGTGTTTGTCGTCATGTGAACGCATTTTGGCGTTTTCCCCTTTTCGACCCCCGGGCAAGAGAATCCAGCCCAAAAAAAAACTTCATTTAAAATCACCTCGAGGAGGTGATTTTAGTTAAAGTACAGCCCAAACAGCGAATGAAAAACGACCCACGCGCGCGCCACACGAGTGGGAAAATTTTAGGGCGAAGGAGAGTCCTCGCTATTTTTCTCCGTGCCCGTCACACGCATGTACGGAAAAAAATTTGCAGGGGTCTCGGACCTCCACTTCCATTCATGGGTCTTTTTCAAATTTTTGCGCCGTCGTCGCCTCTCCCCTCTCCCTTTCACACTATCGCTGTCATCTCAAACTTTTTAGAACGAGACAAGACAATATTGGTATAAAATGAAAGATCTTTGTTTTTTTTTTTTTTTTTTTAAATTTTAAGTTTTTTTTAATGGCAAATCGAGTGAAAAAAGTCGAAAAAACGAAATCGGGAAACCATGGCGGAAAGTTCTTGAATCAGTGACGTCGACGTTGTCACAAGTGAGCGTGACGCCACAATATCACCAAACCCTAAACATCTACAATTTCACAAAATCTAGGCGTCTACAACTGTCGCTATTTTTGTTGGCGTCACCAATCGTCGGAAGTTTCGTAGTCGCCTTCAATCGTCACAAAGTTGTACCTACGTCTACAACCGTCACATTTCAAAGTTCCGATTTCATTTTCGCACATTGGGACGCTCTTCAAAGTAGTACGGAGAATCTTCACTACAGTCCAAAATACTTTATCAAAGTACCGATTACATGGGGACACCCCCTAAGGACGAAATCGCAACTTACGCTTGTGACGATTGTATACGTCGACAATACCTGTGACGGTTGTCAACGTCTACAATTTGTGGTCGCACGTTATTATTTGGAGCTGCTTTGTGACGTGGCATGTCTTACCGTGACATTGTAGACGTACCGCATTCCAGCCTGGCAGTTTCACGGTTGAAGGAGATGCGCTTTGCCCTTCGCGTTGCCTGTCCGCTCGAGGTGAAATGGCATCGAAATTTGAAGACCCTTGCAAATAAAAAATCCGTACTGGACGAAAACGGACAAAATCAAACAAACTGTGTACTTATTTTTGTCTTATTATAACAAAAACGGACAAAACATAGCGAACTATGTACTTTTCTTTGTCCTTGGAAATCGTATGAAATTTTTCGAAATTTATGGCACGTGCAAAAAAATGTTCCTATTTGGCAATCGAAAATTCCTAATTTTAAATCACATCGCGCATGTGTTTTAAACAAAGGTTTGAAGATGACGTTTTTTGTCGTAGAAGTGGGTCGAAAAGCATAAGATGACAAATTTTCGTACATCCTAAGTTCAAGGATGACGCAAATTGTACTCTACAAATTTGCGATTCCTTCGTACGGTTGCATCTTAGGCAGTACGGCGCTAAGTTTTACGGCAAAACGACAGAAATAATCCCTTACTTATGCACATGGGGACACACCCTTACACATGGACAGGTCATTCTAATAATAATAATATTATAGAAGGCTGACCGGTCTAGCAAACAACAAACAATTAAAAAAACCAAACGCGATGCAAAGAAAACAAACAGGCAAAGTTCAAAGCCTTGACAAGTGTCGGTGGCAGAGGAGAGTGGAACCAAATCACAGTTGACCATGCGTCATGTGAACCTAGATTGTATCGGCTACAATATGGGAATGTGTTTCCTAGTGTTGGGTATCGAGGAACTATTGTCGATATTCGATATATATTGATTTTAGGTACCCGATAATCGATATATCGAGACCATGTATGGAGAAGCAAAATATCCGGATTTTTTTTTTTCTGGATAGTTTTTTCAAACCCCCCCCCCCCCCCCCCCCCCCGGCGGGGGGGGGGTGGGGGGGGGGGGGGGGGGGGGGGGGGGGGGGGGGGGGGGGGGGGGGGGGGGCGTACGATTTTGCATACGGTTTACTGTACTTTCTATAAACGGTAAATGTACGGTACCTGTAAGGACACCCTTTTTTTGCGATATATATCGCGATGGTCTATGTTGGTCGCGGTACGATATATTTAGAACTTTGCTCGATCGATATTCGATATATCGAATATCAAAATTATCGCGATATGAAACTACTCGATACCCAACACTACACCGCCAATCGCTATTAGCGTAGTGTACGCTAATTCCGTCCCGCTTTTTTTTTTATTATTCTCCATTAGCGTAGTCCATTCTATTTTTTTCTTTACTCTATTTAGGGTTAATTTTTTAGCACCGTACAAAACGGAAGTACGTCATCTTTTAAATAGTGTGGTGTACGGTCAGAGTTAGACCGTACATAAACGCCCCTTTTTAAGAGATAAAATTACAACACATTTTGTTTAGTAGCCGCGGACGCATGAGAATGTGCAGTCTAAAAAGGGAACCAAATCGGGTTGTCAAACACACGTTCGCATACATTTGTCCAACAACCACGTTTCGACTGTATGAATGTACGATTTGTCAGATTCTGTACAAATACCTATATTAGTGTAAGCATGTTTGCGACCGACATTTACTTTTTTCAAAGACCCAAATTAGAATAATTTAACAATTAGAATGTATGTTATTTCGAAATTTTCAAATTCTTAATTAGCGTAAACCACTGTAATTTTTGATACACGCTAAAGAAACTTATACGCTAATAGCGATTGGCGGTGTAGTGTTTCCAATACACTAGTAGCGATTCACGGGGTACAGTTAATGTCGGCCATCGGCCGAGGGTCACCGAAACCGTAACTCCAACCGATGGGTGGTACACTATATAGTACAGCTTGATGAACTTGGCGTACGACTTTTGTACAATACTAAAACGTGTGTGCAGTATGCGTACTTTCTGTACTATATTTGTACTATCTGTACCTTGAAGTAAAGTTTGAAGGCGAACCAACAGTTTGATATTTTGACATTTTACTTCCTCTGTTGCTTTCCATTTGTTTACTTTTTTAAGGAGGCGAAGGAGAAGTTGCTGGATTAGAGATCGTGGAGGTAAGGACTTTTTATTTTCTCTTTTAAACAACTAAAAAGAGGCGAAGGAGAGCTGATTATTGGAAGAGGAGGGAGAAAAGAGACAGGTGAGAGGGAAACGGGGAGGAGAGTTGATTTGTGTGAGAGAGGGAGAGGTGTTTTCTAAAAATAGGGAGAGAGAGAGAGGCAAGAGAAGAAAGATAGGGGCAGAGAGATAGACGAAGAGAGTAGAATGGAACAGGGCAACGAGTTAGAGCGGACAGATGCTGGATTAGGGTTAAGGAGTCAGGATTAGGGTTAAGGGCTTTCTATCTACTGTTAAAATTTTAGCTTTTAGATTTTTTACCTTTAGGGTTTAAATAGAAGCATGATTTAAATTTAGGGCAGATGGTTTAGGGGGAGAGGGGTGTTAGTGGCTAAATAGAGAGTGTTACCTAGAAAGAGAATAGGAGGATGGGGGGAGGGAGAGGATGGAGGGGGGGAGGGAGGAAGGAGAGGGAGAGGAGGGGAGAAAGGAGAGGGAGGGGAGGGAGGGAAGGGATGGGAGGAGGGAGGGGAGAGGGAGGGGAGGGAGAGGAGGGAGGGAAATGGGGCGGACGAGGAGAGAGAGAGACCAAGGGAGAGAAAGAGAGTGAGAGAGACTCAATCAGTGAGGGATAGTGCGAAAGATAGGTTAAGATTTGTTTTTTTAAATGTTTTTACATATTGTAAGAAGAGTCTCCGTGGGAGGTACATCTGCAATTCACAATATTAGCTCCCATGGACCAACCACATTCCTCCACGTGGAAGAATCTTAGTGATCCATTACTGGATTTAGTTCCCATGGAAACTCACCCTAATTCCGTTCAAGAGAATTTTAATTTTCCTCCTTCAACCTAAAGTTCACTGTTGTTTTTTTTATTATAAAAAATACAATCTCTTCTTTACTTTGTTTGATAAATGACAATTTCTAATCCAGTAGTCTTTACTAAATTATGTGTTTAAGTTACAAATAATTAATGATCCAAATGTTGTATACCACAAATCAAACTTGAGATTTGTAATCGAGCTCAGTATTTTTATCTTTTGAGGTTTAACCGAATGGCATCCTGATCTTGAAATGAGTATGACTGAAAAACATTTAGGAAATACATTCTGTACATGATTATAAGAAAACCTAATTTTACTCTTTCATTCCTCCCTATTTAAGCTCACTTCCGACTGTTGTAGGTCTCTCTCTCTTTCTCTCTCTCTCTCAACCTCCGTCCGAACGGATCTCATCCACAACTGATCCCTTTTACCATATGGTAGCTCTCCCATTCGCTGCCCTCCGTGTACCTCGTTTTCGTCTTCGAATCCCCTCTGTTTCTCTACCGAGTACAAATACCGTCTTTTTCGGCCTTTTGTTCAGCTACTTCCTGGTAGTTTCTGGATTTCTTTATGACGTCATCACAGCTCCACCTGGCATTGGAGGTCGTCACGACCCGGCGACTGGAGCAGTCATTCCCGAAGTTTTTATGGCCGGTCGTCTTAACGGGCAATACATTATCGAGGGATTATCATCTGGTTTTATGTTTCTTATGGGAGGAATCGGTCTCATTCTCCTCGATTTTGGCTGCGACAAAACTCGCTCTCGTAACACTCGGGGAACTTTTGTGATTATCGGTGCGAGTCTTCTTGCCATCTCATATAGTATGGCAATGCTGTTTCTGCGAATTTAAAGTTCCAGGATATTTGAGGTAAACGTCCGTTTTTTTTGCTTAGGAAATATTTGTTTATTAAAGATGTCGATTTTTATGTCGAGTTTTGTTGCGAGTTTCATATAAATTTCGCTGCGATTTACAATTATAAACAGGCAAAGGGAAAGCTGTTTATGTAAAGCAAAAGCTTTTGATTTTGAAAGTTATGGAAAATTTGGGAAAAGGAAAAAAGAAAAAAATACAGGATGGCATTCTGGCTAGTTTTATGGAAAGGATAGTTCTTTTTAAAAGTAATGAAATATGTTGCAAGATTTTTGACTGTAATTTTTTTTTGAGTTGTAAAATTTGAAGCGATATGTACTGAACATTTTTTTGACCTAACGATGACCGATATACGTACTCCTTAGTACAAAGGTCGCAAACGGTCAACCGAAACTGTGACCGACCATTAACCGACCACCCGCTCCTGATCCAGAACGGATTCGGTTGCCAAATTTTGGGGGCCGGTCGCGGTCGGTTGATTCATCAGAAAAAAAAAAAAGTCGGTTACAGTCGGACAAGCAAAAAACGAAAAAAAATGAAAATTTTGTACTGTCCTTACAATCCAACATTATTGAACTTTGTGCACTTTGGTATCGTGGAAGTACGTGACATCATCATTAGCGTCGCAAATCTGACACGGTAGTAACACTTCATTTCGCAAATCTTAGGGAATGCCACAAATCGTAATAAGTTAGTGGTAATCACACATTTGCGTAAGCCGTGCATAATGAACCTTATTGCGAAAGATAACCAGCTGTAGTAAGTTATAATCATACTTCAACATCAATAACTGCCTAACTCGAAAGGAAATGCAAGGTTTTTTAATTTCAACCAGTATTCGCAATTCGAGTAAAAGTTGTGAAGGTTAAGGTTTTTATTGGTTAAAATAATCCACAAGAGTAAACCTTCAAACAAATATAGCATCAATAAGGTCATAAAAACAAACGTTCGGATGAACATGATGTCTTTTTACACAAGTTTTTGAAGCTTATAAAAGATATAATTGACCAAACGACATGGTTTTAACAATTTAATCGATTATTTGGTGAAAAATTGTGAAGTATTAAAGTTGTTCTTAAATCGAACACATTATAAACAAACGTTTTTTGAATTTATTGCTCGATTCGTTTTACTAATATCCACAAGTAACAAGAACAGTTTGACAAATACAAGCCATTGCACAAAGTTTGGACCAAAACCGAATGGTATGGAATATGACGAGGAGTTAAGTGGTGCCGTATGATTTTTGTACATATTTGAAGGAAAAGAATATAACAACAACTCAGTGTTCTCCATTTTGGACCAACAAAAGAGGATTTTTTAACATCTATTTTGGCCAATGACGACCAATGTTTTTTTAGAATGGATGCTCAAAACATCATTACTTTTCATCTTATTTTATTAATGGCCATGCCTGTTATAAAAGAAGAGGAACTCCTCCATGGATGGTTGGTCGATACCCAAAATGATTAGTAGTTCTATTGTACAACGTGTGTGATTGTGTGTGTGTGTGTGTGTGTGTGTGTGTGTGTGTGGGTGTGTGTGGGTGTGGGTGGGTGGGTGTGGTGTGTGGGTGTGTGTGGGTGTGGGTGTGTGTGTGTGTGTGTGCGCGCGCACGGTGTGTATCGGGAAATTTATCATCAAAGGCCAACGAAGGTGTAGACCTTTGGGTAGGCTTGACATTTCGAATCTGTGTGTACAATTGAATTTTTTGAAAAATAGTTTACTTTTTATTGTTTGTAAAAGTGGGTTTTACAATCTAGCTCACGTGGCACAGTATACGAAAATAATCATCATGTACAAGACATCAACTTATAAACATCCTAACTGTATAATACTTGCCACGAGTATTCGTTTTTGGTTGTATCACTTTTAATTAAGTCATAATATTACAAACAGTGTGGCCCATTGGGCTTCAAGTGGCAACCATTGTTAACTCAGCAAGCTTATTCTAGATGTAGGTAAATAAAATAGAAAAACTATGAATAATACAAGTTCGGTTTTGAGAGTCAATCACAAAGTTACTTTCCAAAACACTTTCACCTTTCAAACTCAAAACCGAAATGTAGACTGGAGAAAAAATAGAATCAAACAGAATGTTGTTGTTGTGCTTCTCAAATTGCATGAACGACAAATTGCACTTGAAAGACTCAAAAATCCAAAGTTGTAAAATCAATGATTGGATTTTTGAGTCTTACACGTGCAATTTGTCGTTCATGCAATTTGAGAAGCACAACAACTTCATTCTATTTGATTTTATGTTTTTTCTAGTCAACATTTCGATTTTGCCTTTGATAGGTGAAAGTGTTTTGGAAAGTAATTTTTGATTGACTATCAATACCGTACTTGTGTTAGGCTTGTTCTCCATTAGGCGGTCCCAGTAAACATGCGGATACGTCAGTACACATGCGGATACGTCTATTTCTAGTGTTTACTGGCACGGCCTTCCATTATGTCGTGCCAGTAGACATCGTTTCTCAATTATGATTGGCGCCACGTAGGTTAGTTTTCAGATTCTTAAAATCTAGAAATATTCTTCAAGCTGAAAATCTGTACGTCTTATTTGTACGGGTGGAGGTAGTTAATGACTCGTACGAAAATTTTGTGACCAGATTTAAATTTTGAAATTGAAAATCAATATTTCGGAACAGAATGTCAAAAAGGCGCCGCAAACTTTTAAGGTCATGTCAGAAGGAGCGTGCGAAGATATTTCGGTCGACCTTCATACACCGTGGCGGAAGGCACATGGCGTGTACGACGTGTTCGATTCACATTGCCTGTTCGTGTTAGATTTTTTTTCTAATTTTCACGTGTACCAATGGTATGCGACCAGTGTGAAGGAACTCTCCTCCCGAGGAGAGTCTCTTCACACTGGATGATGTGCGTGATTGCTTCGCGAATCTAAAAAAGTGAAAAATCTAACGGTCGACATTTACGCCTATAGTATATGAGCCATCCAGTAGACATGTTTCGTCATGTTTCGTCTGACAAAAAAAAAAAAAATGGTACGAATCTGTACGAAATCGTACGGCGTCCAATCTGTATGAAATCGTACGGCGTCCAGTAAACAACCGCAATTTTCCTCTAATGGAAGTTCACCCTTAGTCCTAGTTTTTCTATTTTATTTACCTACATGTAGAATAAGCTTGTTGACTTAACAATGGTTACTGTTTTAATCTTATGACTTAATTAAAAGTGATACAACCAAAAACAAATATTCGTGGTAAGTATACCTGCGGATCTGAAATCCGTCGTCTTCCTCTTCCTCACTACGCGACAACTCCTATTACTCGTCACTATGTACCTGCGGATCTGAAATCCGTCGTCTTCCTCTTCCTCACTACGCGACAGCTCCTATTACTCGTCACTATGTACCTGCGGATCGGGCCTGCGGCCGCTGCCAACTGCACGCCCACGGGCGAAATCATAGGTGCGGCCCCCATCCGTAATCCTTAAACTCCTTCCCCCCTTCTATTCACCATCTATTTCCCATGGTTTCCTTTCCTCCTTCCGATTTCCCCCTTCCTCTCCCTGTATGACGTCCCATGCTTCTCCCTCTCATTCAATAACCATGTCCGGCCGTGCACCCTCACCTCTTCTCCCTCGTTCACCTCCTCCACCTAAACCTCGCACACAAGCCACAACACGGATAGAATGTAGCGGGTGTCATACCCATTTCGCGAACGGTGTCAGTATTGCCCGACATACAAAGAGTAGTCAACAATTTTTGGCCCAGAGCGACCTTTCTTCCAGTACCCTTTCTTCCACCATACTCCCGTCCGGACCTACGAGCGAAGATTGGGCATTTGTACGCGATTTAGACGTGCTCGGAGCTTATGATTTGGTGGCCCCCCGTCCGCGATTATACACGCGGATTCCCATAGCTGTGCGGATTATCGTACAGGACGCCCTCCACCTTCCTTTGTCCCGTATTTATTCGGATCCCACGGATGTTGGACCTTGGCACCTCCTTTTCATGTTTTCACTTTGGGTTCTAGTCTTACCTGGCCGTGGGGGTGGTAACGGGGCTCGAGAAACTATGGCCCGATGTCGACGTTTCCTTCGAGGTGATTGGCGGGCCCTTCATGCCGAGCACGAGGATCGAGTTGCGAGTGCTTCTTTCACTCCACGTCGTACATCTCGGACTTCAGATGTGCCATCTTTCTATCGTCGTGCGGTTCATTTGGGTCGAGTGGGTGAGCTCTCTCGAGCGGTTCGGGCCCTCCAACCATTTAATCCCGCTCCTCGGTCTGCCGCGACTATTGAGATTCTCCGGGCTCTTCATCCACCAGCTCCTACCCCTCAGTCCCCCTCTATTCACACCTTCGAGCCGCCAAAGTGTTTGATCTTGGATCGAGACTCCTTTATTAAAGCCCTTACGACTTCTCCACATCTTTCAGCGGGGGGTCCTTCGGGCACTGTTTATGAGCTATTTCGCGACGTTTTGCCTCCGGAATCTGGTGCCCGAGGTTTTGATATGTTTTTTCGAGTTTGTTCCCTTATTGCGGCTGGCACTGTCCCTTCCCGTATTTGTGACCTCCTCACGGCCTCCAGCCTCGTAGCTGTCACCAAACCCAATGGGGGAATCCGCCCTATTGCAGTGGGCGAGGTATTGTACCCGGTTGGTGGCTCGCGCCATCTGCATCCAGCTCCAGCCCGCTTTCCATGATTATTTCTCTCCTCATCAGTTCGGAGTGGCAACCCGGGGGGTTGTGAGGCCGTGGTCCATGGGATCCGGGCTTTGTTAGATGCCCATCCGGATTGGTTAGTCCTTCAGGTGGATGTTTCTAATGCCTTTAATAGAGTGGATCGGAATGCAATTTTTTCGGAGCTTATGGCTGCACCTTCCCCGATTGTCCAGATTTTTCCTTTTGTGAGAGCTTTTTATTCACTGAGCAGTAGCCTCTCTTTCTCCAGTGATGATGATTTGGTCCCTCTTTCCTCCACGACTGGCACTCGTCAGGGTGATCCTCTTGGGGGCCCTTTGTTTGCCTTAGCCCATTACCGCGCCCTCTGAGCTTCCGCAGCTGCTTATCCTTCTTGCCTCTTCCCTTCAGTTGCAGATGACACACACATTATTGGTCCTTCAGATCAAGTTATACCGGCCTATGATTTTTTCAAGGCTCGCTTGGCCGAACTCAATCTTTCGGTCCAGCCCTCTAAGTGTGTTGTTTGGTCCCCACATCCTTTTCCTCCTCCTTTCACTCCCCCTCTTGGTTTTAAGACTCCTCCTTCTAAAGGCATTCATGTGTTGGGTTGCCCACTTGGTTCCGATCCATACGTCACAACATTCCTTGATTCTGCTCTTCAAACAGATTTATCCCACGTGGACGACCTTCCTCACCTTTCTGATCCCCAAGTGGCCTTTGCTCTTCTCACACGGTGTTTCCCTCACCAGCCCTCCTACCTTACTCGGACTTCCCCTCCCACCCCATCCTTTGTGTCCTCACTTTTTGCATTCGATGATCGGCTTATGGATGTCCTCCATACATTGTTGGGCCGTGGAGCTTTTGATCGCGAGTTTGGGCCTGCGGCACGCATCCAAGCCTCTCTTCCTGTCTCGGCTGGCGGTTTGGGTTTACTCTCAACGGCGCGTGTTGCTCCAGCCGCCTATTTGGGGAGTTGGTGCCTTGTTGCTTCCACTATTGTCTCTCGTTTTTTGGCCGGGGACACTCTATTCTTGCGGTCGTGGTTCCCCGTGTTTCGGATGGTGAGCTCGCCTTCCAGCGGTCCCTTTTGGATGCATCAAGTTCTCTTACTCCGGCTGCTATCGAGGACATGCCAATTTTTTCCACTCTCGTTACTACATCAGTTGCACGTGTTCAAGAATCCATTTCTGATCGGGTTGTCGCCGCTATTAAATCCGAGCTTCTTCAGGCGCTTCCTTCCAATTCTTCGCGTGCACGTTTTCTCTCTTGTGGCGGACCTGGCTCTGGAGCTTGGCTATTGGCCGTCCTTATCTTATCCACTCTTCGTTTCACCCCTGCTCAGTTCACCACGGCCCTTAGGTTCCGGCTTGGCCTCCCTCACCCACCTTTGCTTGGCTCACTTGTTTGCTCTTGCGGCCACGTTCTCGAGCCTGACGCGGTCCATTTGCTTCGTTGCTCCTACGGGGGCGAGTTGATTCATGCGCACGACACGATTCGAGACACCATTGCTAGTATCGCTTTTGAGGGGGGATTTTCTGTTCGTCGCGAGGTCTCTCACATTATTCCTTCGCGCTGGATCGACCTTGTATTACTTGATGGTGCGCGTCGTACATTTGGTGACATTGTTTTAACGAACCCTACCTCAACTACAATCGTCAACCAAGCGGCTCGGTATATGGGAGTGGCTGCCTGTGACGCAGCTGAGCGTGATTATGCCCATCGCGAAGTTATGGATGGCTTCATTCCGATGGCGGTCGAGATATTTCGTTGTTTCGGTGTGGCTTTGGACGAGTTTTTCCGTACTTGTGGTCGGCGCTCGTTCGAGAGGCGAGGACCTGGGAGCCCTCCTGTTTCAATCCTTACTTCTTTTTATCGTCAACGTTTTTCCGTGGCCCTACAACGAGTGTTGGCTTCTATATTACTTCGATCGTCTATTGTTGTTATGGATCGACGGCGTGTTCCGGAACTTCCTCCTCGTGCTCCTCCGGGATTCGGGGACTTACGTGGTTGCTTTCCGTAAATTCTTAGTTCTGTTGGGTGTTTTTTGCTACGTGTTAGTTTTTTCCTTTGATGGTTTGTTTGTTAGGTTTTGCTTTTTTGGATGTTTTCGACTTCCCTGCCATCCTTTCGTATTTTCGTAGTTTTTGCCTTGATTTTCCTTTCTGTTTATTCCCTTGTTATGTGGTTTTTTAGTTTTAGCAATGCTACTTCTTTTTGTTTCTATGGACTCAGATGGTTTACCATCGCGCTTTTTAATAAAGTCGGCCACACTATTCTAGTATACAGATAAATAGCCATCTTATACAGTTCGGACGTTTATAAGTTGATGTGTTGTACATGATGATTATTTTCATATACTGTTCCACGTGAGCTAGATTGTAAAGCCCACTTTTACAAACAATAAAAAGTAAGCTATTTTTCAAAAAACTCAATTGTACACACAGATTCGAAATGTCAAGCCTAGCCAAAGGTCGGCACCTTCGCTGGACCTTGATTTCAATTAAAAAGCAAAATAGGTACATATTATATGATTTATCAGATTCTTAGTTAGTGTATAATTTCAAGTTAAAATACTCTTTCATGAATGAAAGTAACACTAACAAACTGAAACACAACACTAAATATATTAAAAAGTTTTGAATCGTCTCAAGTTTTTTGTCATCATGACAAAAAACTCTTTAACTCCTAGTTAATACATACTGCAGTTTACGATAACAAGTATTCTGCTTAATACAAAACCAATATCCCGTATTGCTAATTACACAATAACCAGGTGCTGCAAGCACACATCTGCACAAACTATTCTGCACAGCGACCAACTAAATCTACACCGTCAGAATCGGTTGTCACACACAACCACCTCCGTCCTCTCCCTAACAAAGGTCGTCTAACCTAACAAATAGTGACAAATAGTGACAAATACTGACAACTACGGACGAATACAAACGGATACAGCCAAATACAAACAGTCGTAAACTAACATAGACTCTTAAAAGATATAAAAAAGACAGTTGACAAATGGGTTTATAACAAGGTCGATGTCCCTGCATGGAGTTGTTGCTCCTGCTGCAAGTTAACTCGAACGTCGTGGTAGTACAAAAGAAGACAAATCGGTTGACCAACAATACAGAAGAAAAACCAGAAGAGCATATTCCCCACCTGTATCCAAAGAAAGGCACACGAACCCCACACCTCAATATTGATCTCTCTATTCCTCTCTTTTTTCATCTCTTTCTTCCTCTCCCTTCTCTATTCCTTTCCTCTCTTTTTTCCTCTCCCTCTCCCCCTCTGGATCTGGAACGACAACATCATCTCAACTTCTCATCTCCAACTATTGAATCCAATTTTAAGCTTAGTCATGACGTTTTCAAATATTTGTACTCTTTTTCTTTTAACTATTTAAACTTAATTACCTTCTCCAAAAACATATTAAACCTTTTATCTAGTGTTTTAAAGACTAACCACAACAAGAATACTTTCAACTATTATTAGTTTTACCCACATGAAAGGAAAAGATTTTAATTTTCACTTAATTCCATCAACCTTTGCAATTGATAATTGCTATCACTCCATAGTACATACTGTTCGTTTTTTAATACATACCCTCCGTTTTAAATGCATATCTTACAAAATAAATGTGAACCTCAATTTTTTTCGAGCAATAAAACGTCTTTAAATTTAAGCACAATCATTCAATTTTTTTTTTTTAATGGAGCATTCTGACGGTAAGACATTTAGCCTTCGATTCTTGTCCCAAAAAGAAAGTCCAATAGTTGAACATAAAGTTAAATGACTTTAACTTCCCAGATGGGCAGTGAAGTACAATTTAAACTTGAGAAAATGGGAAATATTGGTCAGATGTTTCTGCACATTTGGATTATGTTTGGAATTTGGTGTTCGAAACTCGAAATGGCAATTGAAATTTGAGACAATTATTTTAATATGGGACATGATTTTACTTTTTACTTATATATTTGTGTAATATTTCCATCTGCCCCAAATGTTGATAAAAAGTTCCGATAACTCACCATAGGTTGCTTGAACTTCAAGAGGAGGGTATTGGTAAGAATCACAAGGGGAACCTACACACAGGAAAAAAAAAAAAAAAAAAAAATCCCAAGTTACTTATATTGACAGTCAAAATAATGCTTTGAAATACCTATTAAAAACACATAATACCCATATCTTAGATATGCATATTGAACAGGTTTTGCCAATAATCAATGCTTCCTTTTATAGGAGTCTCAAGAATCGACAAATCGAGGCAATAAATTGAACAACCAATACATGCAATACATTCATATCAATATGGCGAAAAATATAAAGATAAACGAAAAAAACAAAAGAAAACAATTAACGATAAGCGAAAAAATGATAAACAAAAAAACAGAAAAACAAACGATACGCACATATTGCACATTCCACATATTTCATACATTTTTCAAATATTCTATGTTTAAAATACCTTAATTTAAAAAAACATCGGGCAGTTATCAGAAATAATCTCGATATCGATCTTATTTTTTGGTAAAGCTAAGTTCTGATTTTCCTGATATCACTTATAAAACCGAAAAAGCAATGTATCGGTTTTTATCTCAAACGGAACAAAAACTACCATATTTCACAAGGAGAGCTTCAAAGGCCCAAAGAGGAGTAATACTTTTTACGGCATCCAGAAAGAAAAACGAAAATTGGAGAAAACAATAAAACAGGGGAAGAGAGAGAGAGAGAGAGGAAGGGAAAAGAGAGAGGAAGGGGAGAGAAAGAGAGAGGAAGGGGAAAGAAAGAGAGAGGAAGGGGAAAGAAAGAGAGAGGAAGGGGAAAGAAAGAGAGAGGAAGGAGGAGTTCCTCTCCCCTCACCCTCTCTCCCACCTTCCCCCTCCCCCTCCCCTTCCTCCTCCCCCTCCCCCTCACTCTCCCTTCCTACCTACTGTCAACCCTGCTTACATCAACCTTTTTCAAATTCCTCCCTCACTTCTCCTCTCCCCCCGCCCCTCCCTCTCCCTCTCTCTCTCTCTCCAGTGCTGAGTGGCTGCGTGGCGACGCCCGTCGCACCGCCGTGGGTCTGGACCTCGACTCCGACGCCCTCAGATGGGGCCTGCACCACAACCTGACAAAACTGCCAGGTGGCGCCCAGGGGAGGCTGGCGCTGCTGCACGGAAATGTGCTCAGGCCGATAGGGGAGGCCAGGAGGGTTGGACCAGGAGGGGAGGGAGGGAGGGGGGAGGGGGAGAGGGAGGGAGGGCGGCCAACGGGAGGGAGAGGGAGGGAGGGAGGGGGAGGGAGAGAGAGAGATAGTACCTGAAAAATAATCCCAAGGAAAGCCCATAGACGGAGCATATGGCAGGGAAGCCCCACTAGAACCTGGTCACATTTCAAAGCAAGTGAGAAAATGTTCAGTAGGTTAATTTTTTTTTTTTTTTTCAAACAAAGAATCATACAAACAACATAGTTTAAACAATATAGCTGAACAATGAACTTAACAAACAAACAATTATTTGTCGGTTATTTCATTTGACAACTTACCTCGTGAAAAATTGCCGAGACTGCGAAAACTATAAGCATCGCCAGTGGCTGCAAAAAACACGAAAATATTTTGTAAAATGTTTCGTTAAGGACTAGAAATAAAAGACTACCCATCATTATCATAAATGCATTTTTTAAACAAAATTCAACTGAAATTGTTGATTTTCCAAACTCCTAACCCAAATTTTTAGGAGGCTCGTCTAATCAACCTCAATCTCTATACAAAGATATTCAAGAAATCGATCACTTATTGTAAATTGGTCCAAAAGCCAAAACCTCAAATTAAACCTTAACAAAACCTCAAACATATACTTTGGCCTGAGTCCTCCAGCAGAAAATTTCACGATTTCACCACACAACCAATTGATACAAAAAGTCTTATACAAATTCCCAACATCTCAAAACGATGAAGTACCAATGGTAAACATCTCACCTTAGGACACCCAGCTCTCAAACACGGAAAGTAGACGTGACGAACCATCCACTTATGGACAGGCTGTTCAACATTCCACAATATTAAAAACTCTGTTAGAGTAATCAAATTTTCTTTCCCATGTTTAAACGTACATTCTAAACACCAGAAGAAAATATAGGTAAGCAAAAACCACCCACTTATGGACAGGCTGTTTAAAAATCTCACAATACTTAAATCTCTGTTAGAGAAAAAAAAAAGCTACTTTCGTTCAACAAACTTTAAAGATACATTCTGAACACCAGATATAATTAAAGGTAAGCAAAATCCATGCACTACAAAATAAAAACTCTGTTGGAGTAATCAGATAACTTTTGTTCAATCGAATTTTAAAAATAAATCCAGAGCACCAAATAAAATCAGCGTTCAACAAAAATTAACACCAAAAACACGTGTGATCTTTTAACGGAATAGGTAATTCCCTGTGGAGTTGACTCTCACCATGTTCCAGAGCCTCCAGTACTGTGACCCCAAGGATCCCACATCCCATAACAATAGGCATATTAGGACAAAAAAAAGCATCAGTAAAAAGATATACCAATGAACTGCAAAGACTCACTAATTCTGATTCGGAGTGAAGTTTTGTTTTAGAATATTTTCTGTAAGAGATTGTCACATGCTTACCAAAATTAAAGTGCAGTCTAACATTTTGATTAATTCTTGCATACGAGAAATCACGTGAATGTGGATGGAATACCCAAGAACTTAAAATTCACCTTTCCCTGAGACATTTCAAGTGCTTTTTTTTTATTTGGAAATGTACTTCTAACATGATAACGTCCAAAATGTGTGAAACCAGGTTACCAATAAGGGACACATTGAATAAGGAGTAATGTGATCTTACCTCCTCAATTGTTTTCGCGTTCCACCAATCTTTGTAGAACTCACGGTCCCCAAAACCGATTACCTCTGCAACAATATTCAGCCTACAAAAAACAATTTCCCAACATTAAGATGAACGTTTTACAATAAATAAACTCAATGTAATCGATTCGCAGACTATTCCGACTAAGAAATTTTCTGGCACTGCAATTGGTGGTACAGAATACCCGTTTACCATAACATAGTATGAACCGATAACAGACATAAGGGAAAATTTTCATTGGAATACACTCCAGTACGTTACAGTGACGGGGCGCTAAAAAGGTGACGTGACATCCCGCAGGAAAAGTTAAGCGTTTTTTGTCACACTTTCCAAATATAAGATAGCGTAACATATTGCAATAAGTTCCGGCAAAAATTTTCCGTGAGTTTAATGTAAGTCCATATAAATTTACGTGAACTGTTTCTGGATCAAGTCCCACATCAAGTAGTGTTTTATGACTTGGAAACTTTAAAAAAGACCAATAGATAGACTTTGAATCTGTAGTGCCCAGACGAAAAATAGTGGTTGTTTTTCTGCATAATTTCCTGTCCTCTGACCAAATTTTCTATTGATTTTTAACAGATGTCATGAGGTTATTGTGTCTAGCAGAAAATTGAAAGCCAATTTGTCCTACCATCCACTCCCTAACGTAATCACTTTTCAAATTTCTGGGTGTTTTTGTTTCGTGCCATGCATGAGATTATTTTTTATGGTAAGAAAAAGGACGTTCTCTGCATTTTTTCTTTTAAAATAGGAATTTTACAACCAATACTTCTGGTGGCAACAAGCTAATACTATTATTGCATGCCACATGTTTTCTAGTAGACTTTTCAAATCCCTTGAAAGGAGATTCTTCAGCTTTTGGATTTGAAAAGTGGTTGGAAAGGATTACGAGTGTGCCTGGGTTGATTTTACATACCAGAGATGAAAGAAACAGTAAAAAATGCAGAGCCACACGTATAGTGTGGGAATAGAGAGTTTCAGTACTCGTTCGACACTATAAACAAAATGGCCTTTAAAAGGATGTTGGGAATTTTGAATTGTTGGATTGATATACTGCACAGTAAAAAAAAATCAGAGACGGAAAAATGTTTTAATTCAAAGAATTCTTTTCAGTAATCATATCGTTAAGATTTTTTCAAACGGACAATAAGACCAAATTCTTTATGAAATTTCGCGACAATTTGTTATACTAGATTCAACAAAATTACTTCGGAGAACAAAAACAATAAGTCTAATCTTAACTTTGAGACATGTCGCCTCAATATTTGCAGTCAATATTAACCAAATAAAAAAAGCACCCATCAATAAAAAAACCCAACAGGCAATACTAAGAGCACTTCTTGAAGAATATAGAAATTGGAGAATCCACTCCGAAGATTCAATTTAGGAAAAAAATTATTTCCCTAAATTCTTTGAGTCGCCATTTCACTGCAGCTAAAAACAGCTCTGTGCTTCTTGACAAAAAGACCAAATCTTTTTGACCGCAAAAACTGAAACAGAGAGGGAGGACAAAATCCCTGGCCTCAAGTAGAGCATGTTTTTGCTGATACTAGACTATCGACAAGGAATATTTGAACAGTTTTTTTTTGGTCCGATACAAAAAAAAAAATTGCAGGTAACATAAGAATTTAAACTAGTCTATACCATCAACATAATTCCGTTTTTTGTCTTACCTGTTCAATGATGAAGAGCATCAAACCGAAAAAAAAGGCCATTTTAATCGCTTGTCGAACCACCCAACCTTTCCGAACGTAAGGTGATCGAGGATATCCAAGCTGCAATAACATTTTATGAACAGTTAAGAAATCCTCTCTTAACTAAAAATGTGTAAGTGACCAACACCATTAACAATGTGAAAGGAATCTCATCTCCAGACTAGAACAGGTTTTAATTTTGGAATCAAGAAGGATCGACGAAGTCGAAGAAAGATGAGACGGTTTGACAGGTCTTAGACTGGATTAAACCAGCAGAAAAACGGTAAAACTAATAGCTCTAAGTACCAATAATTAAGAAACTGGATTTAATTATGGCATTTGAGATGGTTACTTTAGGTGAAAGTCACAAAACCTGATAACAGAGGGTTGGGGCAGCCAAAAAGTAGATTATGTTTTTCAAAGTGATATTTTCTGGATAACGGACAAGAGGGGCGCTCTCAGCAGGTTCTGGCATCTGCAATTCCCACCAATTGCTTGAGTTATATCTCTCTCCCTCCCTCCCCCCCTCTCTCCCACTCACTCTCTCGCTCTTATCCCTTGCTCTCCCTACCTCGCTCACTCTCACCTTCTCTCCCCCTCCCCCCCTCTCTCCCCTCTCTCTTTCCCTTCCCCTCACTATCCCTCAAGTAGTTCTGGTTTCTAGAGCCAGGTATTGTTTACAAGTCGGTAAACAAAATCCCCCACTAACTCTTGACGTCAAATTCAGTTTTCCCTCTTTCAAGAAGTCCAGAATCTACTTTGTGAAGAGGCAAAAAAAATATTCACAAGTCACTAGCGACAAATGTTTTCTATTAAAGTCTACATATTTTCTAAATATTGCGGTTGCTGAAGATTGAGTAAATAAAAGGAATAAGAAATGAAAACTCCAAAAAAGGAGATGCAAAGAAACCGAAAAAGATTATGTTGAATATCTCTCAATACCTTGAAAAGAGAGAGAGAGTCAACTGAAAGAGAGATAACAGTACAGTAGAAGTAAGATTAAACAAAATGGTATAGACTTGTCCAGGAGAACAAAAACAAAAGCATTCAAATGGGTACACTAGAAGTAAACAGAGAAAGCTCATAATAATGTACAATATCACAAAACTAAAACTGCAGGAACCTGAAAGCTGGGTTTTCTAGTTTCAAAAAATGACATAACTTCGAAATGACTTTAAATCACGATACGTACCCTCTCCCCACGAGAAATCAAAGATCTGACATCGTAGTTCGTGTGAGCATAGGATATGAGCTTCATACAAACAATAGTCACATTGAAGATAAGAATAAAGCCTCCAAGTGGTCCAGATTGGACTCTGTGGGAAAAAAAGTGAAAAATGTAATAAGTCACTAGGTTAGAAATGAATAAAGCTCAAGAGGATCTAACGAGTAGAAGTCTAGACATCGTGTAACCATAATATTTATTAATCTATATAGATAGTCAAACCTATACACCATATAGTATGGTTATATATATATATATATATATATATATATATATATATATATATATATATATATATATATATATATATATATATATATATATATATATATTTTTTTTTTTTTTTTTTTTTTTTTTCATACATATTTTTATATTATATATTATATATAACAACACAGGGAAAGATGAAACGCTGTCACTAAAACTTGAGGAAAGGATTATGGTCAGAAAGCAAGCATAATCTAGAACAAAACTGCGCAATCCTTGAGATTGAAACAAAGTGGTGAAGTGCTTCCGTTGCTAAAACATTGAAGTTAAAACGACTCACAGGTGAATAGTATAGGCTGGAAAGGCGAAGGCAACGACGATATTGAAGAAGTGCAATAGTCCAATAACCTGCTCATGGCAAGAAGGATGAGAAAAAGCATAGAAACAAAGGTTGACACCCAACATATGGGTTCCAACAAAAGAAGGGGAGGGGGAGGGGGAGGGGGAGGGGGAGGGGGAGGGGGAGGGGGAGGGGGAGGGGGAGGGGGAGGGGGAGGGGGAGGGGGAGGGGGAGGGGGAGGGGGAGGGGGAGGGGGAGGGGGAGGGGGAGGGGGAGGGGGAGGGGGAGGGGGAGGGGGAGGGGGGAGGGGGAGGGGGAGGGGGAGGGGGAGGGGGAGGGGGAGGGGGAGGGGGAGGGGGAGGGGGAGGGGGAGGGGGAGGGGGAGGGGGAGGGGGAGGGGGAGGGGGAGGGGGAGGGGGAGGGGGAGGGGGAGGGGGAGGGGGAGGGGGAGGGGGGAGGGGGAGGGGGAGGGGGGGAGGGGGAGGGGGAGGGGGAGGGGGAGGGGGAGGGGGAGGGGGAGGGGGAGGGGGAGGGGGAGGGGGAGGGGGAGGGGGAGGGGGAGGGGGAGGGGGAGGGGGAGGGGGAGGGGGAGGGGGAGGGGGAGGGGGAGGGGGAGGGGGAGGGGGAGGGGGAGGGGGAGGGGGAGGGGGAGGGGGAGGGAGAGGGGAACGGCTCACAGGTGAATAGTATAGGCTGGAAAGGCGAAGGCAACGACGATATTGAAGAAGTGCAATAATCCAATAACCTGCTCATGGCAAGAATGATGAGAAAAAGCATAGAAAGAAGGGTTGACACCCAAAATATGGGTTCCAACAAAAGAAGGGGAGGGGGAAGGAGAGGGGGAGGGGGAGGGGGAGGGGGAGGGGGAGGGGGAGGGGAGAGGGAGGGGGAGGGGGAGGGGGAGGGGGAGGGGGAGGGGGAGGGGGAGGGGGAGAGGGAGAGGGAGAGGGAGAGGGAGAGGGAGAGGGAGAGGGAGAGGGAGAGGGAGAGGGGAGAGGGGAGAGGGAGAGAGGGAGAGAGAGAGAGAGAGAGAGAGAGAGAGAGAGAGAGAGAGAGAGAGAGAGAGAGAGAGAGAGAGAGAGAGAGAGAGAGAGAGAGAGAGAGAGAGAGAGAGAGAATTTTTTTGCTTTTAAAAAAATAGAGGGATAGTAAAACCAAAGTCATACCTGCTCGGATACTGATGTGTGTATTTTCAGCTTCTCGATTAAAAGGGATAAGAGTGGAAAAATTGGCAACGTCAAACTGCAACCATAAACCAGTTTCTATGTCAAATTTCTCATTCTCAAAGAGAGATAAACTAAAGTTTAAGTTTTCTAGTAAACCTTTCAAAATAATCACCCATATGTACAACCACCATAGACCATCTACACATGAATGCCAAGAGAGGATACAAATGAACAGAAGGAAAATTGATCTTATGAATGATAATTAAAACAAAAAAAAAAAAAAAAAAACTAGGCTAGAAACTGATTGGCTTGGGTTACTCCACATTCCAGCTTTGAAATCTCTTAACTCCCAGCATTGCTTATCAATTAAAATACTTAAAAGACGATATTAGCATGTTTTCCGAGTAGTCGTAAACATTTTATACAGTTTTGTAAGGATATCACCTAAATTAATGAGCTTATAAAGCTCCAACGTTTCTATCAACATAGGTTCATGTAATGAGGGTTAATTTAAACCAAAGAAAGGACTCTTTCTTCCATATTACTAAGCTGAATAATAATATTCTTCAGATAAAGTGTCAATCTCACCCACACATAAGAAGAGGCCAATCCCTTGGAGAGTGTGAGGCTAACCAAAAGTTTGCCCGCATCAAAATACCATACTGACAACCTCGCAAAATCCAATGTTAAAAATAGATAAGTTATTTTTGTTGATCAGTTTAAAACTCAAGTTATGCTGGAAACAATGAGCCCAGGATACAATTTATTTCTTAAAAAACAAGGCAGAGACAACCGGTTAGACATAAAATGGAATATTAACAAAACTGATACTGAAGATCACTGACGAAACGTCAAATAAATCTTCATTATCGGAAATAACGGGGAGAAGATTCAGATAAAGAATGAGACAACAAATTTAACAAGATTGTACAATAGACCTGTTTGTATTATATCCTTCCTGTCTAATCCCTCAGCTTGGAACAGCACTCATTTTACACCTTTATATGCAATCCAAAAATCTCAAACTGGGAACTTTCTCTCTCCCTGTTCTGTTAGTGAGAACTCTGATTGGCTGAATGCCTCTCAACTAATACAGGTTTTGAATGCTTAAGCATACTGAGTCTCCAAAAACTTATTTAAGGTCAATTTTTCCACGCCTGTTCCATGAACATTCAGCATTATAAAATTGAAGATAGTGCCTTTGAAGTCAGGTTATTAAACTGAAATCAGAGAAAAATGGGGCTTCCGTGAGGTTCAAAATACAGGCATGATGCCGTACTTAGTCAATCTATTTAAATCCCTAACAGTCACGATCCCAAATAATGACTCGAAAATTTTGAGACCGTTTCAAAGTAACCTTATTTTCCATGTTGTATGCTCCAATAATCCGACTTTGACCAAAAATCATCAATTAGAGACACTATTTAGTTAAGTAGCTATTGAGCCCGATAGCAAAACATTATTTTAGTTAATTAATAAAGCATTAGCGCAAATGATTCACTATTTTAATGAAATATTAACATTTAATGTACCGTAATAGTAATAGTTAATGTGCCGTACCTTCATTAGGTTTTCGATGATGAGGCGACTGTTGACAGCAAGAAGAACCACCACACATAAGTTGAACAAACCAGCATGACTCTGCAAAAAAAAAAAGGTTCAACATTATTTGTTACATTGTTAACAAATATTTTGCTTTCCTTTTTGAAACTTCCGAGGTGGTAAGCGAATTAAGTCTCTCTCTTAATCACCACATCCATCTGCAGATTTGACGAGCAGTAGAAAAGCTCACAAACAAACATAATCGCCATCTCAATCCTAAAAAAAGAAAACAAAAAACCAACCTGTTCGAAAATAGTTTGTGAACTAAGAGGACTCCCTTTTGCTCGCCGATGAGCCGGAGTCGAGGGTCGCAACATGAAAAGCTGACTCTGTTCTCCTTGTTTCTCAGACTGTTCCTCCCTCGAAGGAGGAGGAGGACCGATATCGTCTCTCGAAACATTACTACGACGACGTTGCCTTAAACCACTCGTTCCCGTGTCCTCAGTCAAATCCTTATCCTCCGGAGTTGTACCGATAGTGACTCCAGAACCAGTCTCTCCCTCCGACAAACTCCTTTCCTCCTCGGAAAGGACCGTGCAGCCAGAGTTCTGTTTCAAGCAGCAAGTACGTCACAGGTATGCACAGATGAGGGAGAGAGAAAGGGAGAGAGGGAGAGGGAGAGAACCAGGGAGGGAGGGAGAGAGGGAGGGACGGAAGGAGAGAGGAAGAGAGAGAGGAGAGGGAGAGAGGAAGAGGGAGAGAGGGAAAGAGGAGTTGAGGAAGAGGGAGAGAGGGAAAGAGGGAGAGAGGGAGAGGGAGAGGGAGAGAGGAAAAGAGGGAGAAAGGGAGGGAGGAAGAGAGGGAGAAAGGGAGGGAGGGCGGGAGAGAGGGAGAAAGAAAAGGAGGAAGGGAGAGAGGGAGAAAAGGAGGGAGAGAGGGAGAGAGAGAGAGAGAGAGAGAGAGGGAGAGAGGAAGAGGGGGGAGAGTGGGAGAGCGGAAGGGTATACACAAATGTGAGAAAAAATCCACGTTTCAATTTTGGACAAACAAAAAGGCATTAAGCCCTTGACCAACACTGAGAGACCTAGAGATCTCATAATCTGACGGCATATCTCTAGCTACACTGCCCATCATTATTAGAGTTAATCACTCTAATTCGAGTACTTGTTTTTTTTTTAAACCCAAAATCATAAATTAGTGTTAATAACATAATCCAGTTAAGTTACCCTTAATGCGCCACATTGCAAAATGCAATTTAGTGTACTAATTCTAATAAAGTGTTAACATTAACAATTCCTAACTCTAACAGTTTTGGTCGATGTAGAGCATACATTCAGGTGCAACAGGCAACCAATTACTCAAAAAAAACGTAACAGCAGTAACAGAACAGTTACAAAGTGTAGCACTGATTAAACTGTGGTCAAAATAATGCTAGCACTGATTAAACTGTGTTCAAAATAATGCTCTTTCAGAATTGTTGAAAGTGCCGAGGCAGTTTGCAGACAGGACAAGTGTGTTGTTTCACCTTTCACCAATGGAGGAGAAAACAAAACCCTAAACTTCGTGAAAATCTTAGGTATTTGGTACTACAGGCATTGTTCAATGACAGCGTCTGCCTTAAAAGGCAAAATCTGATTAGAGAAAGACCACTTTAAAACAAAAAAAGAACATGTGAACCATCTGCCACGACGCTTGTTTAGCAACAACATTTCAGATCCAAATGAAACCTACGAATGCAAAACTAAGTCGATGACTTGAAATAACAAGAAATGACAGCGATAAATGAGACATACCCTCAATACACTAATCCAATGTCGACAATCGGCTTCATTTCCCGAGCTTACACGCAACAATGTGCCGCCAGATGAGTCTTCTGCATACCCAAAACCTTTATAGAGTGATTTTCTAATTCCTGTCACATCAAATGGAGCGTCTGAGTTCAAATAGGGATGTGAAGTTCTTCAAATGTCATAAAGAAAACCTTCATTATTTGATCCCACGTGGTTGCTTACGGACTTTTTTTGTACAAGATCACACAGCTATCTAAATCACAGAAAACAAACCAAAAAAAAGGAAATCTCGACCTTCCAGTGTCTGGCTAGCTGTTATCTCACCGATCCTGAAAATAAACCATCGTCCTTTCTTCATGCCCTCCACAACCACGACAGTATCGTCCAAAGGACAACTCCCCCTTGGATGGTGATTTGCATCTGCTTCTGATTTCCAGAAAGAGAGGATGTTTCCAGCCACGCTGTTCGGAAACCACATTGCAGACTCAATACTGGAATTTCTCAGACTGGAAAATACTAGAAGAAAGGCACTAGAGAAAAAAGGGTACTAGAGAAGAAAGGGTGCTAGAAAAGAAAGAAAGACAACTGTTCGCACAAAAAGTAGCCCACTGCCATGTGAAAATCAAGAAGATACAAAATCCAAGTACTATTTTTTGGTGTAACAAAAGAACCTCGAAAGAGACGAGAAAAGCTGGTTTAAATGGAGGAGTAAAAATGGTGTAAAAGGAATAAAGTGCTTTCGGAGGATGAGTAGGCAGCCGGATTTATCTCAATTTTACATAAAACTCCGATATTTTTTTTTTGTTACATTATAGCATGCATGTATATATATTGAAAATATTACTACATATATTATCGTATAAAATATTATAATGCATTGTTATACGTGCACATATCTTTAAGATTCAATATATATACTTATGGGTACATTTACTTACTAAATAATTAATTATTGCATAAACGATAGTTATTCATGTTTAAATGCAAATTATTTTATTTACTTTCTCTAGTAACTTCAGTAAGATGCATCTAATACAAAGTTGCAAACTGAGCCATCAATTTCGCTTTTCCGTATATTTTTTTCCATTAATTTTCTATTATTATTGTTGTTATTATTTGTTTTTTTTCATGCATTCAGTCAAGAGGATCGAGACACACCTGAAAAACCGAAGCTCCCATGGCTTCTCAAATAGACGAGCCCTATCAAACGAAAAAAATCAGAAGAGGAAAAAAACGAGAGCGACTTTAATTAGTACCTATTCAACCCCCTAACCCTCCTCCTCCCCCTCCCTCTCCCCCTCCCCCCTCTCCCTTCTCCCCTCTCCCTTTCCCTTCCCCCTCTCCCTCTCTCTCAGGGTCAAAAGGTCAGGGCAAAAAATGGCTCCAGCACGAGAGTCAACAGAAATAAAATAAGATTTCCTTCCGGATTCACACTCCTTGAAAAATAATAAGGGGGGAGGGGAGGGAGGGAGGGAAGGAGAGAGGGTTGGAGAGAGAGAGGGGGGAGAGAGAGAGGGAGAGAGAGAGAGGGAGGGAGAAAGAGGGAGGGGGAGAGGGAGAGAGTGGGAGGGAGAGAGGGAGGGAGGGAGGGAGCGAGGGAGGGAGCGAGGAAGAGAGGGAGAGGGAGACAGGGAGGGAGGGAGAGAGAGGGAGGGAGGGAGAGAGAGAAGGAGAGAGGGAAAGAGAGACAGTATGGCCAGCAACTTACCAAGGACGATTTTTGTAGAGATATCCGCACTTTAACACAGGTCCTGGTTGCTGCACAGAAGTCAAACAAGACGTCACGCGTGACACTTACCAGCTTTAAGTCACTGACACGTGTAAAAAATAAAATAAAAGTGATCATTCACATGAAAACCCTAAATACTTCAAGAAGGATTCCAGAAACTCCATGGTTCAAAATAATCAAATTACCTGTGCAATTCTTTCGTTCAGCTCTGCAATCTTCTTCTCGAGCTCCAGATTCCTCAGCAGCAAATCGGCGACTTCAGCTGACGTCGTACGGCTGACGTCACTCGCCCTCTTGTCTCCATGGCTGGCGCTCCTTGCAAAAACTCCGCTGCATAGGGCGCGCATATTTTCCGCCGATCACGTTTTCACATATGCGCGATGTGTGCCATGTGCGCATGGCAGAGTATGGCTGGCAGGACATGTAACGTAGCGTGACGTAGACTTACAGATCGGACGGTCAGGATCATCTCCGCAGCATAAGGCGTACGATACGAGCGGTTTTCCATTTCCAAGGTACGGCAGCTATATGTGCAGTACACCGCTAATCGTTATTAGCGTTAGAATTTTTCTCGCCATTTAAAAAAAAAAATCTCCGTGCACACATGTCGTGTTGTCAATCTCTGACCGCCAGTAGGAAAGTAGAGAATCTTGCCTTCCAATTGCAACCATCGGATTGAAAAAACGATAAGTGTGCACGATAAAAAGATGTTTTACGTGGCGAAAAACACTGTAACGCTAATAACGATTAGTGGTGTAGTTTAGATAACAGGCCGGATCATGCATAGAACACCTTTGCAGGGAGCGCGAAAGTAGAAAGCGACTGATGCTGCGGAACGAATATGAAACGAATATATGCACATGGGCTGCGAATGCGATGGATCCGGAATACACGTTTTCCAGCACCAATAGGAACGAAGAGCAATGGACTGGGCGGGAGCAGCCACGTGGACGTTCATCCACAATCCTGGGAACGGGCTTCAAGGATGGCGTCACATTGAACCGTTTAGCACTTTGTTACTAGTCACATCATCGTCACACTACTTCAGGTGAATGGTACTTCAGGCGTACTTCTCTGCACCCTATTTCTGAAAATTGACACTACACCGCGAATCGTTATTAGCCTTATGTACTCTATATCGGCACCCCAAAACATTGACATTGATACCTTAAATAGAATAAATAACACTATTTAAGGACGTGGACCATAATCTGCCACGTCTCCTGGCACTAAATTTGAATGAATGACGCTAATTTTTTCTTTACACTAATAATTTTTATACGCTATAACGATTCAAGGTGTAGTCCGTGAAATAGCGTTTACGGATTGCTATTTTATATTAGTGTTTTATACTAGTTCATATGGTTAAATAATCTCATTTCCAAAATAGAGTTGCTAATACTATTTAGCCTACTAGCCTAAGTGTTGCAGTAGGTTGCGTATCGCAATAATACTGACGATTTTCAGTTTTACACTTTTCAAAATTGAGGGAAAGCCTGGATCTTCGTCAGAGGTCGTAAAAGTCAAAATTTTACATAACCGAAACCGACCGTTTTTTTTTTTTCAAAATCTGAGTAACCGACGCTCGACCGGGTTATGTCACGCTCCAAAATTGTTAACCGTTAACCGACCGGCGTTTACGAAAATAAAAGTTAACCGAAACTCGATTTCTCGCAACTAACCGTGTCCGCCCGTAACCGAAAAAGTACAAAAAAAAAATCTTAGTTTTTCACGACATATGAATAAGCCAATAATTACGATTTGTAGCGTTCCTTAAGATTTGCGAAATGAATAGTGTTACTACCGTGTCAGATTTGCGACGCTAATCATGATGTCACGTACTTCCACGGTACCAAAGAGTACAAAGTATAATAATGTTGGATTGTATTTTTTTCCGTTTTTTGCTTGACCGACCGTAACCGACTTTTTTTTTTCAAGTGAATCGACCGCCCGCAACCGCCCAGCCCCCAAACTTTGGCAACCGAATCCGTTCCGGATCCGGCGCAGCCGGTAGGTTAACGGTCGGTCACGGTTTCGGTTGACTGTTTGCGACCTTTGGTCTTCGTCCAGTTCGATTTCGTTGGCAACCCAAAAAATTGCAAATGGTTTTGTAAATGTTTCAGTTCACACGAAATTGCATATGATTATAATTGTTGCTACTCCATAAAGCCATTTCCGCAAAAAAAAGACATAGGAATGAAAAATATTTGGGGCCGAAAACTAAAACAACCAAGAAAACTCCTCTACCCCCTAAACAGATTTTAAAGCCCATTATAAGCCCCACAATCGCCCAAAAGAATAAAAAATGTAAGGAAATACTTGAAAGTCCCCGAAAAATACACTAAAATTAAATGATTAGAAGCGAAGATGCATGCAGGACACGGTAAAATACATTTTCGACATATTTGAACTTTTGAAGCGATAGTTATCGTCATTAACGCTAAGAGCAAATCACTTTGTATGATTTAACTGCTTGGAGGAACTTTTGTTCCTTTTCGTAACTTAATTAACCATAATAAAAAAAGTAAGAGGAAACGAGGAATTGTGTTTGAGCACCTAATTTATATAAACACGTCACCATAGACCAAAGTCGAAGTTAATTCTTATTTTCGACAAATTTTTCATGGCGCAAAAATGGAGCACACTCAAGTTGTTACATAATTTTCATTCAAGGTTTTGTTATACTGTTTTCGCTCGTGTGTACAATAGTCGTGCAATGCCACTTGACTACTCGTCATACTCCAGTCATCCTCACCCGTGCCTAAACTCATGTTTCTAGTCCCTTCCAATGTTTTTTCAATGTCTTTTCAATGCCTTTTCAATGTTTTCTTAATGTCTTTTCAATGTCACTTCAATGTCTTTTGTTGGCTTGCCCTTGTTTGTGTGTTAGTTTCTTTCTTTTGACCTGGTTAACCTTTTTTTTTGCTTCCACCATCATTCCGTTTTTCCGTTATATTTTGACTTTATTTATTTTTGGTTTTGTTTTGTTTTGTTTTGTTCTTGTGTACTCTATTAGTTTGCCATTGTGTTTTTCTTAACAAAGTATTCAACTTTATGCTTAAACTCTTTGTGAACTCATACCCAACGAATGGGTAATTTGTGAAATTTACAAAAAGGCTCTCACAAGTCATTGCGTCCAATAAGGATCGTAAACTAAACTCTATCATTTCGACAAAATGACTTTTGTAACTCGAAATTCCTCAATAGTCTTTCCATTTCTTCGTTAAACTTGAATTTTTTTATTTAACTTTCACAATTTTTGCTAAACCTAAACTTTTGGTCAAACTAAATTTTTAGAACTAAAAAAGATCAACAAAAACCTTTTGAGACAAAAGAATATCTCCGTAGGGTTACAACAAAAATATATTTTTTCTTCTTTGATTTTTTATTCTTCGACTAATTGTACAATCTTACAAAACGTTTCGACATTTTTTGCTAAATACAAAAGATAAAATTCTATGAAAAAAAACATATATACAATTCGATAACATTTTCGTTCTATTTTTTTTTAACAAAAAATTGCAATTTTATAGAAAAAAAACTATATCAGTTTATGATATTCGTATTTTTATCTTTATTGTTTTTTAACAAAAGAATCCAAAATTTATGAAAAAAAACCTATCTACAATTTAATAACAATTTTATTTTTACGTTTTTTAACCAAAAAAATGCAATTATACTAAAAAACTATACACAATCGATGAAATTATTATTTTTATTTTTATTTTTTTCTAACAAAACATTTGCAATTTTATGAAAAAAAAACCTATATAGGTGACATTTTTCTTTTATTTGTTCTAACAAAAATTTGCAATTTTACAACAAACAAACTATACACAATCGACAACATTCTTATTTTTATTTCTTTCCAACAAAATTTTAAAAAGTTTTGACTCACTCGAAAGAGCCCAGTCAATATTTTAAGGTTTGATTTTTAATTTCCAAAAAACTAGTTTGATGGATTAAAGTGCTTGCTGATACAAGTGGGGAAGGAGCAGGGAGGGGAAGGGGATGGGGAAGGAGGGGGAGGAAGAGGCGTGGAGGGGGAGGGAGGGAGGAAGGGGGAGAGGGAGGGATGGAGTGACTTTCAAATCGACATTACAAAATGGGCAAAATTAAGCAAAGAATAAAATGCATAGATACTGATGTAAAGACAAAAAATAAAAAAAAAGAAAGAAAGAAAAAATGAAGAAACAAAGAAATAAATAAATAAAAAAAATCAAAAAGAAAATCAAATAAATCATAAATAAACCAAATAAACTAAAGTAAAAAAGAAAATGATAAATCAATCAATCAAATAAATATATATTATTTTTTGAAAACTAAAAAAAATACGAGGTATAGTTGTTCTTTTCGGATATTGTTGTTTTCCTTAAATTGTGGTAACGATTCCTCTAAAACTTTATTCCCGAGAAGTCCATGTCTCCACCGGAGACAAATCTAAGATCCTAAACAACTAAAGAAGAATTTTTTATTTTTTCTAAATAATTGTCAAATCTAGAAAATCACCAAGTGAGGATAATTGTGGACAAAAAATAAAATGTAAAAAGTAAATAACTCGTTTAAAATAAAATAAACACCACGCATATATATATATAAATACATTTATATACATTCTAAATATATTCCTGAAAATTTTACATTTATTTCGCTAATTATATATTTTTAGATAGCAATATAGAATATATATAAATATATACACTATGTTAAGAAAAAAAGACATGAAGTTAATGTAATGTTTTTTTTTTCTTTTTTTTGTTGGCAACCATAAATGCACAAAAAAAATATTATAAATAAACTTAACACATATAAGAAATTACAAACCTCAATAAAATTTCCCAACTGGTTACGTGCTGAGATTTCCGTTCCGTAATTCTCGTAACTTCCATATTTTATTTTTTTTTCAGCTAAATTTTCGATCGTTTGTCGAAGATAAGTTGAACTTGCGAAATAAATCGTCGAATCGATTTGTAAAATTAAAACATTTTCGAATCTTTCCGCATTCGGGTATTGTACGACATTTTAGAAAAAATAAGTTTCCGGAACATTTCCCAAAATCAAATTTTTTGGTCGCGTAATTTGAATCAAAAGTGTGGGGAAATAAAAATGACTCCGAAAAAACATCCGAGAAAATTAAAAAAACTGATAAAATAAGTCTTCCATATTTCGATGATTCCTTCAATGTCGATCTGTTTCTGTAACAAACATGAAAAAAAGAAAAAGAAAAAAACAAAAGAAAAAAAACAGAAAAAATAAAATAAAAGAGAATAAAAAAAACAAGAAATATTAAAAGAAAAGAAAAATAGGAGTGCGTGAGAAAAAATTGAATGTTTTTTCACATTCACACTCCTTTCCTCCCTCTATCTCCCTCTCGATCTCTCTTCCTCCCTCTATCTCTCTCTATCTCCCTCTCAATCTCTCTTTCTCCCTCTCCCTCTCCCATTATTTCAAATTTCCTCTTTGCATATCAAAATGGATCCAAAAACTAGCCTTGATAATTTAACTTCTGAGTAAACATAAATGAGAAAATAATAAAAAAAAAGTATTTACCATATTGGTGGCCTTACTTCAGAGTTGACATAAAGGAGTAAATAAATAAAAAAGTATTTACCATATTGGTGAGGGTATAAATGATAATTGCCGATAGGACAGCCTGCTTCCCTCCCCACCACCCGATAGGAAAATTAGAGCAAAAAAATAAGGGGAGAGATAGAGGGAGAGCGAGAGGAAGAGGGAGAGGGAGAGGGAGAGGAAAAATATTTAAAATCACCAAGGGGAGGTAGTAAAACAAACGAGTGATAAAGAGGAGTGTGAATAGTCCCTCCCCCCGACCCGATAGGAAAATTAGAGCAAAAAAATAAGGGGAGAGGAAGAGGGAGAGGGAGAGGGAGAGGAATAGGGAAAACATCTAAAATCACAAAGGGGAGGTAGTAAAACAAATGAGTGATAAAAAGGAGTGTGAATAGTGAAACTCTGGGACCTCCATTGGCCCTCAGAGTAAGCAGATCCAAAAGAAGCTAATCTAGATAGTGCCGACTCCTAACTTGATATAAACCCAAATGACTGACCCCTTGAAAGTCAAAATCCCAATACAGCTTCACCCATGTGAGATAGCACTTTCTGTGTGCTCAGTTCCACCACATAATGTAAAGTTAGAATACGAGATTTGGACACATTCACCCACATTGACTTTCCCTTAGAAATGCAGCCACCTTGGTAGACAAAAACTCTAACCGACTACACCTCGTGTAGCGTGGACTCCCTTGAGTCCGCAACAAAAAGAATCACTAAAAATGGTGAAGTAAATTGATTGATATTAAATGGCAAAGTTGGACTCCCCTAAGTCAGCAGCAAAAAGAATCACTAAAATTGGTGAAGTAAATTGATTGATATTAAATGGCAAAGTTTGTCGATTTATACAGATGCTCTCTAGGAGAGAGAGGTGGCTACCTACTAAAATTATTCTAAGTCCTAAATCCCTCTCTAAACCCCCTAGTCCTAAGGTACGGACCAATCACAAGACTGTACGGTATAGAAAGTACAAGTACCGGAGTACTTTTGTACGGTGCTTGTACGGCATGTCCATACTGGTGACATTTGTCACATCCGAATTTGTCATCTTGCGTTCCGGAGATCGTGGAATCCTCCAGGATGATGCCACGTGTCATCCGGTGTCGCCGCGTCCAAAAATCGCCGAAATTGCGATTCCGTACAACCGGTTTAAACTAGAGCCGTTTGATTGTATTTCGTACTTTCAATTTCGACCGTCGAATTTGACATTTGTTTCGTGCGCCCCGTATTATTTCAGTGCGGTACTTTCTATGTTCATTTAGTTTGGTTTCGCCATTAAATTGATGATACCGGTGCATCAAACTTTATTAATTATTCAAACCATATAGATACATCGATCACCTCTACATCTAGCGCATAAGGCGGGGGACCAAAACTATACGATCATAAGCTGGATGAACCAAGATCAATTCCGGGACCGTCCGGCTACCTTTTGGTAACGCCTAGACATACTCCCCTCCATCGTGTCTCTTTGGTTGGTGACAGCTCCCCTACTTCCTGTCTCTTTTGCAATTAAGGCAGCCATGGCTATCTCAGTCTTCCAGTGACTACAACAAGTATGGATGACTTAGACATACCATCTGACTAAACAATAAAATAAATTCAGACCTAGAAAATACCAAAATTTTAACAAATAGGACGAGAACCTCCATCACCACATTGCTCACTACTGTTTTCGCTCCCGCGAAAAAATTGATCGCCGTACGAGAAAAAGAGCTTGGAAGAAAATGACATTGTAGTTGGAGAGGAAAATGACAAAATAATTGTAGAGGAAAACGACAAAATAGTTAGAGAAGAAAATGATAAAATATTTGGACTAAGTATGGGGAAAACGACAGAAAAAAGGACACCAAAGAGAAGACACAATGTGGCATGACATAAAAAGTAGATTTCAGAGGTCAGGGATGATCATACGAAAGTTTATAACTTATCAAGGGATTAGAAATAACATATTGTTCCATCTCATCCTCCCTCTCCTTGATTTCCCTTGGCCATCGCTTTCACACTTCGACTCTCATTGTTTATTTGTTAACTCTTCACTTTCCCTATTACAACTCCCTCTCCTCAAAAGTTTTAACTCTCCCTCTCTTTCTCTCTATCTCTCTCTCCCTCTCTCTCTCTCTCTCCCTCCCACCTATCACCACATATCCCCAGGTCACCGATGAGACCAGATTTGCAGCTCAAAACTTCACCATCTGCACTAAAAGACAACCCACATAGCACAGACCACTAAAAGACAAATCAAAAATACAGATCATTAAAAGACAAATCACAAAATACAGATCACTAAAGACCAATCACATGACAGAAATCATTGAAAGCCAAATGGCAAAAACACAATTGAGAAAAAGACAAAACATAAAGACAAATCACATAGAAGCGAATCGCAAGACCACGAATCACATGAAGGAAAAACAAAAGAGGACAAACACAAGAAGATAAAACACCAAAAGACTCATTACAAGAACACATGTCACACAAAAAATAAAAAAGCACAATAGGACAAAATATGCTTAAAGATAAAGCAGACGCTTCCCAACATTGTTAACTGTAAAGAAACTTATCAACTAATCCTAAAATGAAAACAGTAGAAGACAAATCACCAAAAAACCAATTACAAGAAAACAACACAAGAAGACTAAATATAAATTTCCTAAATTGTTAACTGCGTTCCATTAGAACCATGGACAAAAAAAGACAAACAAATTAACATATAGTTAAAGAGAAGGAAAGGAATGAAAACAAGATAATAGATGAAAGAAACGAGGCAAAACAATGAAACAAAAAGAGAAAAAGGGGAACGAAAAGCAAGAAAAGACAAAAAGTGAACCAAACAGTGACAAAAGAAAAAACTGTAAAAGTAGAGAAGTGAAAAAAAAATCAACAAGGATAAATTTTAAAAGTAAAAAAAAGAGTTAAAAAAAAGAGTTCACTTTTTGATTCCCCTCGGTACGATATCTCCCTCTTGCTGCAAATGTTCTTTCGATGGCAATAGCCTCTTTTTAAACCAAGAAAACCCTTTTTTATGAAAATGAAACCAAATCTTACGAAAATTAAATCGAACCCTAAAAAACCCTAAACTGAACCTTATGAATATTAGACTAGATCCACTATAATTATTACTAATTTTAGTCATAGTTCACCTCTTGATTCCCCTCGGTACGATATCTCCCTCTTGCTGCAAATGTTCTTTCGATGGCAATAGCCTCTTTTTAAACCCAGGAAAGCCCCTTTTTATGAAAATGAAACCAAATCTTACGAAAATTAAACCGAACCCTAATAAACCCTAAACTGAACCTTATGAAAATTAAACTAGATCCACTGTAAGTATTACTAACTTTAGTCATATTATTTGAGTTCTTTACACCGATGTTGTTCTGTGGAGCAAGTTTATAAAGGGTTAATTATTAATTAGTACTAAGTTAATTTAGTAATAACCCACACTAAATTTTGTAGATACCTTTGATTTAGAACAATTCTTTACAATGTAGAAGTTCTCTAACAAAATACAATTTTTTACAAGGTTAAATTTCTCTAATTCCTAACTTCTCAAATGTTAGTAGAATTTTTTACAGATAAAAAATTCTCTAACTCGGTACAGTTTATGAATTTGTAAACCTCCTTTGTGTTTTTTTTTTTTTTTTTTTTTTTTTTTATACAGTTCATTACAAGTTGAATTTCTCTAATTTTTAACTAAAAATTGTCTAATTTTAGAAAGTGTCCTACAATGTAAATTTCTCTAATTTTAGTATGGTTCCTCGCAATGTAAAATATCTTTAATTTTATTACAATTCCTCCACTAAAAGATTTTCTAATGTAAGTATGATTCCCTAAAATATAAAAAGAATATAATTTTGGTAAAACTTCTTACAACGTAAAGTTTCTCAACGAAAACAAGAAATAATATTTGTTTCATAACACATTTTACAAAATTTAGTGTTGAGAAAACCTAAATTCTTCGGGCTTCACCATTGGGTGCAACATTCAATCACTACCGAATTTAGTGTGGCATTTTTTTGTGTTTTACCATATTTTTCCTTTTCTGGCGTTACCATGTTGAGACACAGTAACTTTTTGTACATATTTTCCACATTAAATAATATTTACATTGAACCCATTTATGTTACTACACACTAAAAAAAAAAAAAAAAAAACTTGAAAAAATATTAAATGAAGATATTTATAAAAACGCACCGTGAGAGCAATCAACCCGGCAACAATTGCAATTTTAAACATTTTTTTTGCAAAATTCCCGATTTTATTTCTTTGGGAGTCAAAAAAATCGTCGAAACGAATACTTTTCAAACTTGAAGGGTTAACACCTTTTCGGATGTGACCCACCTAAAGACAAAATGTTAAAAAAAAAGAGAAGGGGGTAAATAAGTTAGAGGAGAGAGAGAGAGAGAGAGAGAGAGAGAGAGAGAGAGAGAGAGAGAGAGAGAGAGAGAGAGAGAGAGAGAGAGAGAAAATTGTTACAACTTTAAATCAGTGTTTATCAGATCTCGTGATATCAGCTCTCGTCACGTAGACGCACATTGTGGATACCACCACACAGGTAAGGAGTCCAAAGGCATTTAAAAAAAATAAAATTATGCTTTTGTTGAAATACTTTCTCTGCAAAATCGACAAGAGATTCAAGAAAATGTTGGGTCAAGAATTTCACGATATATTATACCTTTTTATGGAGAGAGAAATAAAAGGTAAAAAAACAAGTTACCCATTTTGGTTTTTAGTTTCTAGTTTGTTCTAAAAAGTAAAATGGGAAAAGAAATGGTGTCAAAAGTTTTTACCGTATATTTGAGAAGTTGAAGGTATATTAAGAATGAGACACCGATGACCAAAGCATACCTTTTTCTGGAGAGAGAAAAAAAAGGTAAAAAAGCAAGATACCCATTTTGGTTTTTAGTTTCTAGTTTGTTCTAAAAAGTAAAATGAGAAAAGAAATGGTGTCAAAATTTTTTACCGTATATTTGAGAAGTTGAAGGTATATTAAGAATGAGACACCGATGAATAGAGCATACCTTTTTACGGAGAGAGAAAAAAAAGGTTGCAAAAAAAAGTAAAATAGGAAAAGAAATGGTGTCAAAAGTGTTTACCGTATATTTGAGAAGTTGAAGGTATATTAAAAATGAGTTATCGATGACAGATGGGAAAAAAAATGGTGTCAAAAGTGTTTACTGTATATTTGAGAATTTGAAGATATATAAAAAATGAGAAAAGAAATGGTGTTAAAAGTGTTTACTGTATATTTGAGAAGTTGAAGGTATATTAAGAATGAGACACCGATGACCAGAGCTCGCCAGTTGAAGTGCATCCCTTCTACGTTTCAGTTCCAATTGCATCCCTATGTCTACGTTTCAGTTCCAGTTCCAGTTCCAGTTGCAGTTGCAGATGCAGTTTCAGTTTTCAGCTTTAGTTTCAGTATTTGGAGATGCAGTTTCAGTTTTCAGCTTTAGTCCCTATGTCTACGTTTTAGTTCCAGTTGCATCCCTATGTATACGTTTCAGTTCCACTTCCAGTGGCAGTTGCAGATGCAGTTTCAATTTTCAACTTTAGTTTCAGTATCTACGTTTCAGTTTCAGTTCCAGTTCCAGTTCCAGTTGCAGTTGCAGATGCAGTTTCAGTTTTCAGCTTTAGTTTCAGTATGTGGAGATGCAGTTTCAGTTTTTAGCTTTAGTTTCAGTTTCTGTTTCCAGATTCCAATTTTCAGTTTCGAGTTCCGGTTTCGGATTCAGTAACAGTTTCAGTTCAGTTTCAACGCCATACTTTTTCAAATTCAGTTGCCTAGGAATTTAAAAGGTCAACAAAATTTTCTTTTTCTTTTTGTTCATTTTTAGGTTGGGTTTAGTCATCAATTTCCCAAAAGTTTACTTTCCACGAGTGACATTACTTAGACAAATAAATTTCAGCAACACTTTTTTACATTTTTTTTTTTACATGTCACAGTTTCAATCTCAGTTTACTTACTTCAATTTTTTTGTTTGGACAATTCACATTTCTCTATTACTGTTTCATTTCTTTTTTGTTAAGACTTTCTTTTTCCATAAATTTCAAAAAAAATTATGTCATTTTTAATTAACTTTTAATTCCACACTCTTTTTAACTTCCTTTTTATAACTTCTTTTTTTAAATTCTTTTTTCAACTCCCCTTTTTAATTCCTCTTCCATTCATTTCAAATTTTACTCATCCAATTTTTTTTCCGAAAAGATAAAAATTGCCCGAAAATCCATTTATAAAGACAGGTTTAGAAAACTAAGAGAAGAAACTCACGCACCCCAAAACAAAAAAAAACAAAAAAAGACAAAAAAAAAACAAAAAAAACACCTTAAACGAGAAAAAAAGGGTAGCGGAAGAGGAAAGGGGAAAATGAAAGGATAAAATTGCCTGATCACGATACCATTTCAAAATAATAATAATAATACTGATAAGATCCGTTTTTGGGGTCCAATTAACACAACCGGTTATACCCCATAATTGCCTCAAACTGATGGTAATAGCGACTCCGGTCAAAAATCCTAAAAAAAAGGGATGGCTCAAAAAGTCCACGATAAACCCTAATCTGGGAGAGGGAGGAAGGAGATAGAGGGAGAGGAGGAAAGGAGAGGGGGAGGGAGGCGGAAAGGGTGAGGGAGAGGGAGCGGAAAGGGGAGAGGGATGGGGAAGGGGAGAAGGAGACAGAGTGGGAGAGGGAGAGGGAGAGGAGAAGACAAAGAAGGGGATGGGGAGAGGGAGGCGGAGGGGCAGGGAGGAGGAGGGGGAGAGGGGAATAGTTAGAATAGATGTAGGCTGCTCATTTTTCTCCACTTTTTTTTTTTTTTTTGGGAAAGAGGGGTGAGAAGGAGAGAGGTTACCCTCGATCCCAAAAGTAAACGTCAAAACATCGATTATTTCATCTCCTTCAGAAAAAAAAAAATAGACCAAAAATATAATAAACAATAAACAAACACACCCGAAAAAAGAAAAATTAAAAAAAAAAAAAAAAAAAACGCAAAAAAAAAAAAACAAGAAAACAAGAAAAAAAAAAAAAAAAAAAAAAAAAAAACAAAGAAATAAAAACCCAAAAAAACAAACGATAAAAAAAAAAAAACAAATGAATAACACAATCATTTTTAAATTTTTCGTTTATCTTACAAAATCAAAAAGGGTTTTCTCACCGAAACATTCCCAGCACCAATTGAATAATCCCTGAAAAAAAAGTCGCCGAGAGAACCAAATCCACGTAGTCTTCGTTCGAAATCCTTTTTATTTTTTTCGTTTTCGAATCGATTTTTCCCTCGGGATCGTCTTTTTTAAGATTTACTTTTTGGGACGCCATGGTTCCCACTAAAGACACAAGCACGGAGACTGGACCGACAACAATGTGACGTGACGAACCGAAAACGGCGTAGATGAGAGGAGAGAAGTTCGAATCTAAAAGGGGGAGAGGGAGATGGAGAGGGAGAATAGCCTTGAGTATTTCCAAATAACTCACAATCAAAACTAGAAGCAATGATATGCGTATAATTGTGAAACAACATGCAATAATATCTTTCATATTAAGCGTGCAATTTCGACAAAAGAAACAAAAAACAACGACAAAATTTAAAATGCGAGTAATCGCAATATTGTATACGAATGACTTCCTTGCAAGATCCAACCAATAACAAAACAACCAAAAACTAAGTTTCCCCTCCATGGATGTTTTTATAAAACCCGTATGCGATTTTGTTTTTCCCAAACAAACATAAATATCGCATTTTCGTGTCTTCCCTTACCTCATGTCCATACTTCCAACTAGACTTCCCCCTCTAAAGACTCAAAGTGTTTACAAGTGTTGTACCTCTACTTACCACTTGTGACCATAACCATAACGACAATAACTTATAGCCTCTCTTAGGTAAATAGCATAACATCACCTACTTAATAAGTCATCATCATCTTCGCTCTCAAATCATCGCCTTCAATACGCTATTGAAATCATTCTTTCATTATCGTCATATACAATGTCGATTATATGTCATCAAGATTTAATAAGCCATTGTCATCTTTGTCCTCAAATCATCACCGTCCTCTTACTAATGAAATCTATTAAAATTATTTTTTCTGCTATAAGGCAACATTTGGATGTTAATTGTAAAAAACCCTTAAAAACCCGTTCTTTTCCATGGTGGGAAATGGTCCTCAAAAAGAGAATGGGCACGGGCATACCCCCAAAACTCAAAAAGAGTTTGAGGGGAAGAAGAATGGGGTAGAGGAGAGGGAGGGGAGAGGGAGAGGAAAGGGAGAGGGAAAAGAAGGGGGAGAGGGAGAGGGATGGGAGAGGGAGAAGAAGGGGAGGGGGAGAGGGAAGGAAGAGGGAGGGGAGAGGAAGAGGGAGACGGAGGGGGGAGGGAGGGGGAGAGGGCGGGGAGAGGGAGGGGAGGAGGGGGAGAGGGAGGAGAGGGGGAGAGGGAGAGGGGAGAGGGAGGGGAGGGGGAGGGAGAGAGGGAGGGGAAAAGAATGGGGACAGGTATACCTCCAAAACTCAAAAGGAGGGGAAGGGGGAGAGGGAGGGGGAAGGAGGTGAGAGTGAAAAAGATGGTACATAGGAGATGGGATTGACGACAATGTAAGTTGACGACCGGATAAAGCATAGATGAGAGGAGAGAAGATGGAATCCGAAGAGGGAACGGGAACGGGAGGGAGAGGCAGGAGTGGAGGGAGTAGAGGAAGAGGGAGTGGAGGGAGAGAAGGGACTAGAGGGAGAGGAATCCTCACAGAGCCTGTGGATAGAAGGGAGGTTGGCCAATTTTGCGTAAGCCAAATCCTGCGCACATGGAAACACTTCTCTCCGTTTTCACTTTGTTTCGATTTCTCTGGGAAGTTGAGATATTTTACGATTGTTCAATTAATTACTTATTGACCATTTTAGAAGAAATCGGAGAGAGAGAGGGAGAGAGAGGGAGCGGGGAGGGAGAGGGAGAAAGAGAGAGGACATCCTGCGCACATGGAAACACTTCTCTCCGTTTTCACTTTGTTTCAATTTTTCTGGGAAGTTGAGATATTTTACGATTGTTCAATTAATTACTTATTGACCATTTTAGAAGAAATCAGGAGAGAGAAAGAGGGAGAGAGAGGGAGAGGGGAGGGAGAGGGAGAGAGAGAGAGGACAAGGAGAGGGAGAGGGAGAGGGAGAGAGAGAGGGAGAGGGAGAGGGAGAGAGAGAGGGAGAGGGAGAGGAAGAGAGGGGGGGAGGAGAGAAAAAGGGGAGGCAGAGGGAAAAGGGGAGGTTGTGGGAGAGGGCGACAGCAAAGGAGAGGGAGAGAGAGAGAGGGAGAGGGAGAGGGAGAAAGAGAGGGAGAGGGAGAGGGAGAGGGAGAGAGAGGGAGAGGAGAGGGAGAGTGGAGGCGGAGGGAGAGGGCGGGGGTGTGGGCGACGACGAGGGAAAACGAGAAAAAAGTATATGGGTTTTAATGTTTTGAAGGTGATTCCTTTGTTTCAAGTGATACATGTGGTTGGCATATGTGTCTTTTTTATATTTTATTATTTACATTTTAGTTTTATTCGCTTATTTTTCTCCTAATGGTAAATGAAAGAAAATTACTTTAGTACAAAATAAGAACCGACATCTTAGTTAAGGGGATTGTACCAAAATAGCTATCAATAGACTTGAAGCAAGAAAATTTTAAGTTTTGTTTCTTTTAGTTTTTTCAAATTTTGACATTGTAATTGATGGTAAACTCTAGATGTGCGAATATCAATTCCTCGAGTAATTGATTCAGTTTTCTCTTGTTGTGTTTTGTCCTAATCTATGTTTTTGCGTTCATTAGCTTCACTCAGTTCAACCGAAATCCGTTCAGTTTAGTTGAACTCAATTCAATTCAATTTGGTTTGGTTTAGTGCAGTTCAGTTCAGTTCAACCCAGTTGAACTCAGTACAATTCAATTTCAGGAATTCTTAGTTCAGTTGAGTTCAGTCTTATTTTATATTAATTTCAATGTCATTCATTTTAGATTTCAGTTATGTTCAGTTGTAGTAAGTACCGTACTATACTTTTACCGTACGGCATTGGACCATATGAAACTTAAACTATCATTCGCGCAGTCGATAACCAATCTGTATAGACCAGAAACGTACAATTAACCTATTCGAAATCGTACTTTTTTTTTAAAATCCGTACAGTACGGACCTATGGCACTTCAATGCTTGCCAAGATACATCCGGCGATGACGTCACCAACGATCCATTTGATCTGGTATGACGTCAGTACTCCCAATAGCGGCACCATCAAAAACAAAGATAAACGAACCCGCTCCAGAAATGACCTCCCTCAAGTAGCGCCAAAAAAGTACGAATTACCTTCACCCATTGTCATCTGTGCTCCCAGGGGCCGTCTTGGACGGGCCTCCTAACACGGGGAGACGAGAAGGGATGGAGGGAAGCTCCTCAGCGGGCAGCCATGACGAGGGGGAGGAGAGCGAGAGAGGGAGAGGAAGTGGAGAGAGGCGAGATGCGTTAAATAGGAAGACATGAGCTATTTATTTATTATCCGATTTGGCCTAAGCGATAGGAAAATACAGTACTGTAAAGTACGAAAAATATCAAAAGTACAAAACTGTAATCTTGTATTGGAATCTTTAACTTTGACTAGTTGACTTGCCGGATAAACGGCTGAGAGGGCGCTTGTAAGGGCTCAGATCCGATGGGGCCAGTTTTGTCATTGAGAAATTTGAACCGTTCAATATTGGATAGACTTTTTAATGACGATTTAGGGCGTGTCCTTATGTAACCGATATTTTGAAAGGTTATTTTGGATTTTAGCGTTAATTTTACGGTGTACTTTTCAAAGTGTGCCTATGTCAATCGTTACTTGCGGGTTCATTATTTTGAATATGTGGCAATTGTACACGTCGCCAATACTTGCGACACATGTAGACGCCAACAAACCGCGGACATTTGTACGCCGCAACGAGCTCTTGACATACTGGGACAATTTTCGACGCCAACGGACATTTGTAGACGCCCACAAGTGGACAACATAAGCAGTCGCCTTACGTCTAAAAAATGACATTTGCAGACACCCACACGTGGACAAAATAAGCAAACGAACAAATATTTTTTTTTCGTGTATTCTCCCAACTGCAAAAAAAAATTTGAAAACTTTGGACGCGTGCAATCCAAGCTTTCTATTCGTCGATAGGGTATTATTTTGATAAAAGCCGCAACGAGCTCTTGACATAGTGGGACAATTGTCGACGCCAACGGACATTTGTAGACGCCCACAAGTGGACAACATAAGCAGTCGCCTTATGTCTACAAAATGACATTTGTAGACTCCCACACGTGGACAAAATAAACAAATGGACAAACAATTCTTTTTCGTGTATTCTCCCAACTGCAAAAAAAAAATTGAAAACTTTTGATGCGTGCAATCCAGGCTTTCTATTCGTCGATAAGGTATTATTTTGATAAAAATCAGGTCGCGATTTGATTTCAGTGCAAGTGTGAAGATGAGCTAGAAGTGGGTCGCGATGATAATACCTCCAAATCGCCGTTTCTTTCAAGTTCCTAGATAACGCAAAATGTATTTGAGTTTTTGCCCATTTTTCGTGTGGCGTAATGTTTTCAAGTTGGAAGTCCCATTTTCTGTGTAAACGACGGAAAAAAACCCTTACTTGAACACATGGGGACTCACCCTTAGTATTTAGTATTTACCCTCTGACAAATTTACAGAAAAATGTGAGTTTGAACTATTTCCACGGGAAACAAGGCGCTTACCGAGATTCACATGGAAAGAAGGGTCTTGCTGCGAGTCAAACGACAGATGGGCCACTGACATGGAATTATACGACTAGCGTGCCGCGACTGACGGATACTACAGTACAGTACAGGTAAGTACAGGTAAGTACTGTAGGTTTTGGACGTTTCTTTCAAGATCCGTATGGAATGCCAGTTTCGTACAAAGCGCCGACAGCAAAAAAATGTCGGCCAATGATATCATTTTAAATAGTACACAATCTTTCTGCAACCTTTACTTGTTTGACCTTTGAACCAAAGACACACACAGTCCTGGAAGATCGATGTATCGCGATATTGGAGTACTGGTAACGATGCGCATCACGCTGTGTGATTTTCATGGCTCCTAAAATGAAGTGAAACTTCATTGCAAAATGTTCGATGGATAAAATCATCAAGGTAGAAAAGGGGAAAAATAAATGAAAAAGAAAAACATTTAAAAACTACAAAAGCCAGAAGGTCCGATGCTCTAATTTTCTCGCTCGCGCCACGATGCCGTGATTCAACATAGCATAGGCAGGCATAGAAGTCCAATTCGTACGGATTTGGATTTTTTTACGAAAACTACGTAGCATTCGCTTGATTCGTAAAATTCGTAAATTTCATACGGAAATATACGGACATGTACGGACATTAACCGTCGGAGGCGCTGTAAATTCCGCCGCACGCCGCACTTTTGCTTCATTTGCGCGCGCGTATTTTTATCTGAGCGACGAGCCGCGGAATTTAAGGCGTCTCGCACGCGTATTTTTTTCTCAGCGGCGAGCCGCGGAATTTAAGGCGTCTCGCACGCCTATTTTTTTCTGAGCGGCGGGCCGCGGAATTTAAGGCGTCTCGCACGCGTATTTTTTTCTGAGCGGCGAGCCGCGGAATTAAGGCGTCTCGCACGCCTATTTTTTTCTGAGCGGCGAGCGACAAAATTTATGGCGTCTCCAACGGCGGCTTCCTTAACGGCGGCTTCCTTAAGCCGTTTTGTTTCATTTGCGCGCGCGTATTTTCATATGTCCTCCACTCCGTCTTCAAAAGGAAGCCGCCGTTGGGGACGCCGTAAATTCCGCCGGTCGCTGCTTTGCGTTGAACTTTTCAGTTTTTTAGGGTATTGAATATTTAAAATTTTTGAAATTTGAAAGTCAAAATAAAGGTACGAATTCTAAAAATTCTGAAATCGTTTGATGCGCACTTTACGTAGTAATCGTTAGTTTAATCCGTGCGTGTTATGCGCATGGGACTTCTATGTAGGCAGGTCATTCGCACGTGTACAGGAAAGCATGTCTTCCCCAGTCAGCCGAATAGATTAAACAGCAGGTCACTTGATTCAGTACAGTAATGCTGTCATGATCGTACAAAATGTACAATCTAATCATTGTAGTGTACTAAAAAAAATCCAAGCATCCAGTCAGCAAACTCTGTTGTACAATTTTTACGTTTCGACAGCACCACCAATTCTCGGCATATGCAAAATTGCAAACTGCGGAGCTCCCACGTGGTAGTACGGCTCGTAGATTTATTGCAGGAATATATTGCGCGAGGGACCTAGAAGGCGCCGCGTGTACGTCATTACTGACAAAAGAACTGTGTTTCGATACCCAAGTATAATTAAATACAGGAATTGTTGATAGTTGTCGAAAATGAATGAACATTGCAAACTCCACAGTATTCGTTCTATGAATTATACTTAGCTGCTACTAATTCATGTCGGCTTTGCAAATGCTGAAAATTGCCCAATCACGGGAAGCTGGTCTGAAATTGGAATCTCGTCTTTTTACGTCATCTTTGAGGTAGCCAAGTAAAAATGGCGCAAGTGGCAATATTCCACCTTATATAATTTATACGATGGCGTCACTACGCTTTCGTACCCGGTAAAATTAAAAATTCACAAAAAAATTGACCAAATATGATGGTCAAAAACTATTTTCGGGCAGTGAATCGAAGCAATCTAGCACAAGTCTGAGTTGCAAAACTTATTAGTTACTGTACCAGCGTGCATGTGTGAATCTCCGTCTCATCTTCACAGTTTCAATAAGAGGTAAACTGGGCCTCTACATAGAGAGGTTTTCAATCATTTTGCTACAGTACTGAACTCTACATTCCAAGCAAAATTCTTTTGAACTATTAAGATATTTAAACGTGAAACACACTTTCAGGTGCTCTGTCCTCTCCACTGAAGCAGCTGAAGTATTTTGTATACGCAGTAGAAGAAACTTTTACGTTTTCACTTGTTTTCTTCTGTAGTTTTATCTTTCTGGTTGTGCCGTAGATTCAGTTATGGCTTTCTTTGGTGGAAGGGCTGTTCTCTCTAAATTGAAAAGAGCTTCATCAGTAAGTCATCAGCTTCTCTTCCTAATCGTTTTTCTGTTTTGTTTGTTACTGTTATGTTTTTCTGTAACATAGTATATATTGCTAATTATTTTTTGGAAGTGTGTGGTAAATAAGTGCGGCCCGAGTTGATACTAATAATAGTTTTTTTTGTGATACTAATATTTTTTATTCTGGTGAGTTATTATTTTATTTTTACTAGGTGCTTCCGTTTTTCTGTCTTTGTTTCTTTGCATTTATCTTGTTTTTTTGTAAATGTACGATGAGATCTCGGCTTGTTGAACCTATAGAGTGACAGGAGTCATAGAACATATTTGCAGTTCCCTTTTGCTTCTTTCAAAAAAATTATAATTTTAGTACTTTTGCCATCTTGTTTTTGATATGCATTAATATTTTATGCTTCAAACTTTGGCCCTCATTTTTGTTTTTTTTTTCCTTTTAAATTTCTTGAACACTTGCGTTAACACATTTTCGAGGTTGTTTTCTTTTCTCAGGTAGGTT
>JBBHKE010000564.1:39298-68040 GCA_037447655.1 Zygnema cylindricum | reverse complement strand
AAACGGTCGAAACCGACCGTCCCAACCGTCACCGCCGCGTTTTTTGTCATTTTATGAAATTTGGCGTACGGATCCCAAAATTTATGACATCGTTTTCCCATTTTTCCAAGTGTGAACCACGCAATATTTGCACATAGGGACGCTCTTCAAAGTAGTACGGAGAATCTATACTACAGTCCAAAATACTTTGCCAAAGTACCGATTACATGGGGACGTACCCATAGGCACACTTTGAAAAGTACACCGTAAAATCTGCGCTAAAATCCAAAGTAACGTTTCAAAAGTTTCGGTTACATGGGAACACGGCCCTTAGTGTTAATAAATTTTCCGCAAGTTTAAACATTTTTTCTCCGTACACACTTGTCCGATTTTCAATTTGAGACCACCAATCGGAAGCTGAGAATCTTAACTTTCAATCGCAACCGTCAGATCTTAGAACCGACATTCGTGTACGGAGAAAAGATGTTTAATCTTTAAAGAGACGAGAAAAACATTAACACTAATAACGATGCACGGTGTACACGACACTTCCAATTTTTTTAGGAGATTTCTTTTAGGGTTATTTTTAGGTTTTTTTTTAGGGTTTTTTAGGGTTTCTCAGCGATATACGAATATCGGCGAAACCGTGGCACCAGCCGATATTTTCAAACCCTTTCAAAGTTTTCGGGTTTACGAGTATTTTTGTTCCGTTCTCGATTTTCCGATTTTCCGTTTGCTCTTAGGAGAGAGAAGAGAGAGAGAGGGAGAGAGAGGGTAGAGGGAGGGAGGGAGGGAGGGAGGGAGAGAGGGAGAGAGACGGGGAAGGAGAATTTTCCGCCGCTTCTTGTCGGTTTGCACGTGCGAAATTTATTGCCTGCATACCACGTGGCACATCATGAAGAGGACAAGAAGAGATAATAGCGAGGAGCCAGCTGGCTATCCCTCAGCTTTGGCTGACAGAGTGAGATATCTCCCTCCCTCTCCCCCCTTCTCTCTCTCTCTCTTCTCTCCCTCTCTTTCTCTCTCCCTCTCTCTCTCAATCTCTCTCTCTCTTTTTCCCTCTCTCTCTCTCCCTCTCTCTCCCTCCCTTTCCCTCCCTCTCCCTCTCCCTTCCTCCCTCTCGCTCCCTCCCTCTCCCTTTCCATCCCCCCTCTGCCCCTTTCTCTCCCTCTCCCTCCCCTCTCTCTTTTCTCTCCCCCTCTTCCTCTCTCTCCCTCCCTCTCTCTTTTTTTCTCTCTCAATCTCTCTCTCTCTCTCCCTCTCCCTCTCCCTCTCCCTCTCTCCCTCTCTCCCTCCCTCTGTCTCTCTCCCTCCTCTCTCTCTCTTTCTCTCCCTCTTTCTCTCTGTCTCTCTCTCTCCCTCTCTCTCTTTCGCTTCCTCTCTTTCTCTCCCTCTCTCTCCCTCCCTCTCTCTCTCCCTCACCTTCGCCAAAGTTTCTTTGTCTTCCCACTTTTTTTCCTCCTTAAAAAAACTCTCGTTTTTAACTGTCTCTCTCTCTCTCCCTCCCCTTCGCCAAATTTTCCTTGTGTTCGGCATCTTGGGCGTCCACTTCCTTCCTCAGCTTGGCAAGTTTCGCATCAACCTGCAAAACCAAAATCCTCTCCCTCTCCCTCTCTCCTTTTCAGAAAACTCTCCCTCTCCCTCTCCCTTTCAGAAAACTCTCTCTCTCTCTGCTTTTCAAAATACTTATCTATCTGCAAAACCAAATTCCTCTCCCTCTCCCTCTCTCTCGCTTTCAGAAAAAATGGACAGGGAGCTCGAGGGAGAAAGAACAGCAGGGGGAGGAGGGAGGGGAAGGGGAGGAGAGAGACCTGTCGACTGAGCTCGATAAGTTCGTGACGAACATCCTTAAATACCGGAAGCAATTTTTCTGCTTCCGGGAAACCAGGAGTGGTAACAGTTCCATTGGGGGTGAGAGGAGGGGCTTCCCCTCCCTCTCCCTCCTCCTCCAAACCTTGTGGGAGAAGGTCTCCCACCAAACCCCCAAAAAATTCGTCGAACGAAAATTTTCCCTGTGGAAAAAAGTTGAGGTTTAGATTTGAAAATTTTAAAGGAAAGGGATAAGAAGGGAAGGGGAAAGAAGGAGAGAGGTCTAAGGGAAAGTGGTAAGTAGGAAAGAGGTAAAAGATGGTAAAAGAAAAGTAGTAAGGAGGCAAGTGGGATAAGGAACGTTGGAAAAAGGAGAAGGAAAGTATTAAGAAGGAAAGTGGTAAGAAGGAAAGTGGTAAAAAGGGAAGAGGTAAGAAAGAAAGTGATGAAGCAAAGTGATAAGAAGGAAAGAGGTAAAGGGAAAGTGGAAAAAGGAAAGTGGTAAAAGATTTTTAAAAGAAAAGTAGTAAGGAGGCAAGGAGGATAAGGAACGTGGGAAAAAGGAGAAGGAAAGTAGTAAGAAGGAAAGTTTTACAAAGGAAAGTATTTAAGGAGGAAAGTGATAAAAAGGGAAGAGGTAAAAAAAAAAGTGATGAAGGAGAGTGATAAGAAGGAAGAGGTAAAAGGGAAAGTGGAAAAAAGGAAAGTGGTAAAAGATGTAAAAACAAAAGTAGTGGGATAAGGAAAGTGGGGAAAAAGGAGTAAGGAAAGTAGTAAGAAGGAAAGAAAAGTAATAAGAAGGAAAGTGGTGAAAGTTAAGAGGTACAGGGAAAGTGGTAAAAAAGAAAGTGGTAAGAAAGTAAGTGATGAAGGAAAGTGAAAAGAAGGAAAATGGTAAAAGAAAAGTGGTAAAAAGGGAACTGATAAGAAGGAAGTGGTAAAAAAGAAAACGGTAAAAGAAAAGTGAGAAAAAAAAATTACATAAATTCCGGATATTTTCAATAAAAAAATTGAGAAGAAATGCTATGAATTTTCAAACTGAGAGTCAAGTACTTCAAAAAAGATACAAAAAAAAGGCTGCAAACCTTTTTCGGGGAGAAAATTATAGTTAAATAAATAAAAAACCAGAACAAAAATAAATTAGAATAAAAACAAAATAAAGTAGAAGTAAGTTAAAATAAAAAACAGAATAAATAAATAATTCTTACCTTAAAAATGTCTAAGTCAAAAACAAGAGCAGTTGACTGGCTCCCTCTTGTAGTGGACCGTCTCACTCCTCTCCCTGCGGGGGCTAGAGGGACAGAATCCTAAACAAAGGGAATATAGAGAAAGATGATAGAAGAGGGGGAGAGAAAAGGGGTACAGGGAGAGAGAGAGGGAGAGAAGGAGAGAGAGAGGATGGAGGAAAAAAGGGTGGGCAGTGAGAAGGGGAGAGAGTGAGAGAGAGAGAGAGAATTCTGTATCAGTATTTCGCACACAAAAAAAGGGAGAAGAAAAAAAAGGAGAGAGCTTGTTTGTAATAATAAACTAAATACCCTCCCGTAAAAATCAATAAAATTGAATATACCCATATAATCACATACATACATGTATATGTAAGTATGTTTATGTATATATATATATACATTATATAGATACACACATATTTAATGGGTGATTTTATTATTTGTGCTTTTCCAAAACTCCAAAATTCTAGACATTTTTTATCCACACTAAATGGTGGAGAATGAAATCAAATGCCTGTGACTTGAAACCTGGACCTAAACAAAAAAACGTTTTCTCGTTTTCCTAATTTAATACTGATTATTTCAATTTACTATTTCAATTTATTTGCAACTTTTAAACTGAAAAAAAAAAGTTAACATCTTACATTGTATCGAAAAGAATCAGATGAATAGCTACTCCCTGTCAACAAAAATTTGCAAAATTTAAGTTAAAAAAATTGAAAGAAGGAAAAGGAAAAAAGAAAAAAAACATCACTCTATAATGAGACAATAAAACAATTATTCTCGCACAAATTTTGTTTCTTATAGAGGTTCAAGAATGGATATATAATCATAATAACACAAATAAATAATCATATAATCATAAATAATCATAAGCGTGGAAAGGGGTTTAAACCTATGTAATAAAAAAAAAAACCGATGGGTATGGAAAAACAAACAGCAATTAAAAAAAAAAAATGCATGTAAAGCATTGAGTTGGACATCGTTCCAACTTCAAAAAAAAAGGGGGGGGGTTTATCTTACATTTATCTTACAGTCTTTAAATGGTCATTCTATCTTTCTAACAATTATTTATGGGATTTTTTTACGGTTTTCCAAAAAAAAAAAAACATTTTTTATGGGATTTCTTTGAAACTTTGACAGCTTTCGGCAGATTTCTGACCTTGTTTTAGTTCTCTTTATAAGCTTTCTCCATTTTCTGTGCTTAAACATTTACTTGTTATTATAACTACAGTTATTATTATTATTTTAATGTCTTTTTTTTTTTTTTTTTTTTAAAACACTTTCGAAAAATTATTGGAAACCATAAAATCTTAAGTTTGCAAAACAGGTAACTGAGTTCTATGCTCAGTATATTTACTGAAAACTTTACTAATGTTAATATTATAGAGAGAGAAGAGAGGAGAAAGGAGAAGTGAGAGGAGGAGACGAGAGGAGAGGAGCGGAAAGGAGAGGAGAGTAGAAGAGAGGAAAGGAGAGGAGAGAAGAGGAGAGGAGAGAAGAGAAGGGAAGGAGGAGAGGAGAGGAGAAAAGAGGAGACGGGAAGGAGAGGAGAAGGAGAGGAGGGGAGAAGCGAAGGGACGGAGAAGGGCGGGAGAGAAGGAGAGAGAGAAGGAGAGAGAGGGAGCGGGGGAGAGGGGGCGGGGGAGAGAGAGAGGGGGAGAGGAAAAGAAAGAGGGAGAGGGGAAGAAGGAGAGAAACAGGGACAGGAAAAGAAAAACCGTTTTTGTTTTTCTACTATTTTTAGCACCCTTAAGAAGTGTTTTCTAAACACATAAACTGTTAAAGTTTAAAAAAGGGAAAAAAACTCACCTCCAGTCGTACTTCCCACAGTTATACCTATATTGGACCGAACTCGGTCCATTTTTTTTTTTTACTTTATCAATATTTAAAAATTGACTTTGAAAATATTCAAAACCAGAGTTCAAAAATGTTCAAAAGAGTCCTCTCCGTTTTTCTCCGTGAAAGACGATTAAAAAAAGTAAAAAAAGGAAAGGGAAATAGACGTTTTCTCGAAAAAAAAAAAAAAGGGGAAAAAGGCGAAAATTTTCGGATGTTAACGGCTCTGCATCAACGGTTCCTGTCGAAAGAAGTGAGAGGAGAATTCAGAATCTCTTACCCTCTCATTATCTCTCTCTCACTCTCACTCCTCTCTCTCTCACACTCTCTCCCAATCGCCCTCTCTCTCGCCCTCCTCCCGTGCCTCCCCTCTCTCGCCACCCCCTCTCCCGGGCTCCCCTCGGCCAAAGCCTCGCCCCTCGCCCCTCGCCCTCTCCCTCTCCCTCTCCCTCTCCCCCTCCCTCCCTCCTTCCCTCCCTCCCTGCCCCCTCTCCCCCTCTCTCCCATCTCCCCCCCTCTCCCTCCCCTCTTCCCCCCTTTCTCCCCCATTTTCAAAAATGAGAGAGAGAGAGAGAGAGAGAGAGAGAGAGAGAGAGAGAGAGAGAGAGAAAAAAGAGATTTAGATTTGGTTAAGAATAGGGTAGAGTCGAAATTCAGGAATAGGACTATGAGCTCCATTCATATTTTATGGATTTGGTGTTAAAAATCGGATAAAAGTTAGTTTTTGAGGTCAGGCACGAAGTTAACCACAGGTCTAAAATAGGGTTAGGGTTAGGGTTAGGGTTAGGGTTAAGAGTTTCAATTAAGGTTATCTTACATTGTGAGTGGCAGAAAAGGCTAAAAAAAAAAAAAAAAAAAAAAAAAAAAAAAAAAAAAAAAAAAAAAAAAAAAACGGACTAAAAATTAATAAAATGGATAAAAAAGCACCGACATTCTGCGCGAAAGAGAAATGAACCAATGATGTTTTCACATCAGCAAAATAAAAACAAAAAACAAAGAAAAAAAAAAGTTTCTAGGAAACATTATCCAGACCTGTTACTATCCTAATTTTCCTCTATAAAAGGCCACGTGGCATCACGTGCAAGTTGCAATGCTCCTTCTAAAATGCTCCTCAAAACCATCGATTTTGCCACCTGGAAAGCATTCTATGATGCCACGTGACAGGTGTGAAGAAGCTCACCACTTTCGCGTCTTCCACAGTCTCTCTATGCATGCCACGTGTCGTTCGTCGCTCACACGTGTGAGAAAGGTGTATTAATAGGCATGTCTTTCGATCCACCATGGCTTGTATGAGAGTCTAATGGTCATTTCACTCATTTGACCTAATGACTCGTTTCACATTTTGGTTCGACCGAATTTGGCGTAAACGTCACTAGAAACGTTTCGTTTCCGTATTTTTTCGAGCAGAACTCCACCGTCCATTGTCATTGGCTCATTGATGACCTAACGTCCATGTACGGTCCGTACAAAATTGGCACATTACGATGGCGAGTAAAAGCCACCCTGGCGAACGCAAGAATCCGTTTAAAATTAATTGAAGTTACTCCTCACGAGAGATATTTTTCGTCAAGATTGACCGCAATATTCAATAAGGGTATGTCCCCATGTGCATAAGTAAGGATATTTTTCTGTCGTTTTCCGGTAAAACTTAGCGCCGTACTGCCTAAGTTGCAACCGTACGAAGGAATCGCAAATTTGTAGAGTACAATTTGCGTCATCCTCGAATTTAGGATATATGAAAATTTGTCGTTTTGTGTTTTCGACCCACTTCCACGACAAAAAACGTCATCTTTAACCTTACGTTTAAAACATATGCGCGATGTGTTTTAAAGCTAGGTATTTTCCATAAACAAATAGGAACATAGTTCAAAAGTAGGTGACCGTACGCCCATACAATATGGCTATTGTATGCAAAACATACAATATGGCCTTAAGACCCATATTGTATTGGCCGCAAAATGAAATAAAATAGTAACAGGGTTGAGTTGCACATGGATCGATAAAGAATTAAACGTCATGTCTAAATTTGAAAAAAAAAATCGGACAAAAAAATCTTTTTCTGTGAGTTTTGAGCAACTTTTTATTTAAACCGTCAGATTCGGACGATATGACGGTCGTTGATGAAAGTAACGATCTAAGAAGATCACATGAAAAGCCCATAACACAACTTACGATAGGACTATCGTCAGATTCGGACGATCGGACGGTCGCTGATGAAAGTAGCGATCTAAGAATATCACATGGAAAGCCCGTAACACAACTTACGCTAAAGGCGGCCTACAAAAGGCCTACCAAAAAACGCCTACTTTTGAACTATGAATAGGAACATATATTCGCACGTGCCGTAATTTTCGAAAATTTTCATACAATTTCCAAGGACAAAGAAAAGTACAGAATTTGCTATGTTTTGTCCATTTCTGTTCTATTACGACGAATAAAAGTACACAATTTGTTTGGTTTTGTCTGTTTTCTTCCAGTCCCTTTTTTTTTTACAGGGGTCTTCAAATTCCGATGCCATTTCACGTCGACCGGATAGGAGACGCAAAGGCAAAGCGCCTCATGGCACAGGCTGGAAGGTGGTACGTCTATAATTTCACGGTAAGACATGCGACGTCACAAAGCAGTTCCAAAAAGTAAAGACCCCTGCAAAAAAAAAAAATGTATCGGATGGAAACGGACAAAACAAAACAAAATGTGTACTTCTCTTTGTCGTATTAAACAAAAACGGACAAAACATAGCAAATCGTGTACACTTCCACGTCGCTTGAAATTGTTTGAAAATTTTCAAAAAAAAACGGCACGTGCGAATATATGTTCCTATTTGTTTATAGAAAATCCCTAATTTTAAAACACGTCGCGCATGTGTTTTAAACATAAGGTTGAAGATGACGTTTTTTGTTGTCGAAGTGGGTCAAAAAACACAAGACGACAACATGTAATACATCTTATATTCGATGATGACGCAAAATGTACTTCTATTTTTCTCTATTTTTTTGTACGGTTGAAACTTACGCGGTATGGCTCTAAGTTTTACAGGAAAACAACAGAAAAAAATCCTTACTTAAGCACACAAAGACGCACCCTTAGTTCAAAAGTAAGCGTTTCTATTGTAGGTCTTTTGTCGGCGCCTTCATTGTAAGTTGTGTTATGGGCTTTTCATGTGATCGTCTTAATTCGTTACTTTGATCAACGACCGTCCGATCGTCCAAATCTTACGATAGTCTTATCGTAAGTTGTGTTATACGCTTTTCATGTGGTCTTCTTAGATCGCTACTTTGATCAGCGACCGTTCGATCATCTGAAACTAACGGTTTAAATAAAAAGTCGCTCAACACTCACAAAAAAATATATTTTTTTCCGTTTTTTTTCTCAAATTTTGACATGACGTTTAATTCTCTATCGATCCATGTGCAACTCAACCCTGTTACTATTTTATTTCATTTTGCGGCCAATACAATATGGGTCTTAAAGGTATATTGTATTTTTTGCGTACAATAGGCATATTGTATGGGTGTACTTTCACCTTCTTTTGAACTATGTTGTAGACGTTGAACAACCGTCACAGGTATTGTCGACGTATAGAATCGTCACAAGCGTAAGTTACGATTTCGTCCTTACAAACATAGGGACACTTGAAAACCAGGTCCGGTTGATCCGTGCTAAGATACAAAGTAAGTTCGCTAAGTTACAAGTACATGGGGACATAACCTACGTGACAAAAATAATGACGGAATAAGTTGACGGCCGTCTGGCTGCCTGGCATAAGATACCATAGTTGAAGTAATGGTACTTTCGCATGTAACCGAAACTTATTCTTGCTACTTTGTTTTTTAGTGAAGATTTTTTGTACAACTTTCAAAGCATTCGTATGTAAAGAAATGAAATCGTAACTTTAGATTGTGACGGATGTAGACCTATGTGTAATTTGTGACGATTGTAGACGAGTACAAAACTCGCGACAATTGATGACATTTACAAAATAGAGATGGTTGTAGACGTTTAGCTACTTGTGACATTGTAGATGTTTAGGGTTTGTGTCATTTTGACATCACGTGTACTTATAGTAGCGTCGACGTCACTAATTCCAAAACATTCGGACATGGTTTTCCGATTTCGTTTTTTGTTTGTTCTCACTTAATTGCCATAAAAATAAGAAAAAAGACAGCCAAAATAAATATTTTTTATAAATCTTTCATTTGATACCTTTCTTGCATTTTTTCATTGCAAATATTGTGAGAGAGACGCGTTAGTGGGAGAGGGAGAGTGAAAGAGGTGCTTTCACGGATTTCGCTTTTGCGAAATGGCGTCTGTTGGTCGAAACTCCCTCCACGGCCCTTGTCATGAAAAACCGCACGGAAAAAAGTCACGCACATGCTGGAAACGTGTAGTGGATTTTTTTTGGTACTCCGCGCACAAAAATTGTCAAAAACTTTCAACACGTGCGACAACATTTGCCTATTCGCTCACCTCGTGTAACTATATTTAAAATCACCTCGCGAGGTGATTATAAAAAAGTTTGAAGACGAGCTGAAAATACGCGATATTGTATTGAAACGGGTTAGACAACAAACTACATCGAGTTAGACGACAAAGTGTAGTACATATAAAGTTTCAAGGTAATGCAACATGTATGGTGGTAATTTCAAATTTTTGGTACGGCTGCGGATTTTCAGGTTTTGTTCTAAGTTATGGAGGAAAACAATAGAAAACAACTGTAACTTTAGCACATGCGAAAGCACCCTAACAGTCTGGAATTTGTGACACAGGGACAAAACTTTCCCCGCCCGCAATACTTCCCTAAATTCTACATCCACAGTATTTTCCTTAAATTTACGTCCGCGGTATTTCACTTTACGGCTATATTCCATTTTACGGTCTTAGTAAACATATAATGTACGTTTACTGTAGACCATTGTTCACGACACTTAGGGCGTGTGCCCATTTGTTTAAGGAAGGGTTTTTTTCCATCTTTTTCACAGAAAAAATGTCTTACAACGAGAAAATCTTACGCCGTACGAAAAATGGGCAAAAACCAAAGTATATAAGCAGTCAAATTTGGCGTTATTACATTTTCGGCCCACTTCCACGTCACACCAACTCATCTTCACACTTGTATTGAAATAAATTCGCAAGGTGATTTTAATAGAAGTAATAGCCTATTGACGAATAACAAAACGGTATTGCACGCGTGAGAGAGTACGCGATGTTTTTCCCTCTACTCGTCACGCACATGTACGTACGAAAATGACAAGCATGTATGTAAAAAAATCGTTGGGGTCCGAATATCCTCCGTCTAAGATTTTCTTGCAGCTTACGGTGGCCTGACATCCACCCTAGTAGAAGGCACATGGCCTATGTGACGTGTAACAACCTGATCGCGTGTTCATTGTGGATATTTTTTCACCTTTCCACGAGGCTTAATGTTTTACATTCAGGCTCTTGAAATTGACATCCTTCATGTCACCTGTTGCAAACTAAAATGTTTGACCGATGGCGTATCTGATTTTGTCCTTGGCGGTCATGGTTTACGTTCATAACCTTGGATAATCCAATTAGGGTAAAATTCCATTAGACGAAAAGTGTGGTTCGTTACTGACGTCGTACGTTTTTGTACAGCGTCGTACCAGGCCGTACCTTTTTTTTTGTCATACGAAATATCGTTACTGGAAAGCTGTCGGGAAGCTCCAATGATGTAGGCGTAATTCCTGGCCGTTGGATATTCCACTTTTATAGATTCGCGAAGCAATCTCGCACATCATCCTGTGTGAAGATACTCTCCTCGCGATGAGAGTTGCTCAATATTGGGTCGTGTACCATTGGTACACGTGAAAATGCAAAAAAATATTCGCTTTGAACAAACCATTTTAGGTCTACACGTCGTATAGGCCATGTGCCTACGTCGTCCAGTCCATGCCACGCTCGATACACGTGAGCAGAAAATATTTCCGCACTCTCCGTCTGACATCCACCGACATTCAAAGTTTGTCGCGACCTTCAAAGTTTGTCGCATCTTTTTGCCATTCCGTTTCAAAATTTTGATTTCCATTTTCAAAATCAAAAATCTGACCGCAAACTTTACGGGCGAATCATTAACTACCTCCGGTCGTACAGATCTTTCGTTATGACTTTCCGTTTGAAGATTTTCTTTAAGATTTTAAAAATATGGACTCTAACCTTCATGGCGCCAATCATAATTGAGGAAGGTTTGTTACTGGTTCGACAAAATGGAATAGTCTTCTAGTAAATGTTGCGAGTAGAATTTGCCATACATTTACTGGGACTTGTTGAAATTTATGTATTTTCTAGGTTTGTATTGGAAAAATAAATAGAGTGTTGGAAAAAGGTAATTAATAGTTCACTTCTATATTTTAGTTAGAATGTAAAGAGGCAGAAAGAGAGGACCAAAGGCAGGCCATGGCTGCTGCGTCATTTAGAAGGAGGCAAAATGAATTAGAAGGTATTTTATTAGTTTTAGCAAAATAGTGATTCTGGCCAAATTTGAACCGGGGTCTGCAGAATACTATGTAATAATATTGTACAAAACAGTACGATCGTCAAGAAGAAGCCTCGTGTTTTGAGTAATGGAACTTAACCCTTGATTTATTAATCAACATAGACTTAATAGTTGATGGCGTCCAATTTTGTATCTCTACTCACCTTTATTAACTGATTTTTGAACAAGGGTCGCAATCCATCAAGCGTTTCCAGTAGTACGGAAACGTTTACTAGTAGTAGTATTTGTATCATTTCTCCATCAAGTTGTGTCAGTGAGGCATTAATTGCTTATGTGTTGGTTTGCGATTGGAACCACAAAAAATCACGTTCAGCCGATCGGGAGTATTAAATGATACGAAAAGCATAAGATTTGAACGGCGTATGTACGGACGAACGCAAATTAAAACATATAGCAACGATACGCGAATGTACAATTTGCAGGTTTTTGTCATTTTGTTGTACCAACTGTTTGGAAATCCTTTTCAAAATTAAATTTTGTACTTTATCGTTTGCCATTATGTTTTAAAAGCAAAGGCCATTTCCACGAAAGAAAAGATTCGTTGGGAAGATATCATTTGACAAAGATTTTGTTGTCGTTTTCAAATCCGCTCTGCACGAAGGCGCATGGCATTTGCCAATTGTGAGGTCGTCATCGCTCATCTGCCGTGGAGGATACTTTTTTGTTTCCACGTGTACTAATAGACACGTCCAATGTGTGGTGAGTCTCATTTTACGGACAGTTGCGGACACTGTTCAGACACTGGACAGAGGGAGCGTTTGCTTCAAAAACTCAAAATCGGACGGTCAAAAATTTTGCCCAAAAGTTTGGAGAATATTGCCGAATATCCAGTAAACATATTTAAAAAAAAAAGGAAAATGCAGCACGACCTAGTACGGAAAAGTACGTTTCCTGGTAAACAACCCCACTTTTTGCCTGATGAAGCCCCACCATAAGGTTGAAATTGTGTAATTGTACGACCAGCATTATATGATGCTACATTTTGAATGATGTTATATCGCGCAAGAGTTTACAATCCATGTGTTCGAAATTGAGTGGTATCACTTGAGCTAAGAACGGATATTTAAAATCGTAATGATTTCCACACCTACCTTCCTTTGTGTAACATGTACGTGCGTACGAGGTCATTGTACAACACAACTTTTGTACTCTCTGCAAACGCCTTGAAGATATCAACTCATTATTTTTAAGGTTACCACCTCATTGTTATTAAGATTAACGTTTTTTCGCGTGACGAATGAGCGTTTCCAAAAATAGTGTGATGAATTGGCGTTAACAAAAATAGCAAGTCGAAAGTGCGTTACGCGATTACTTTTGTGATTTCGGTTGTATTTATGAATGTATATATTAGTGTTGTGTATCGAAGGCAAAAATTCAATATGTACCTAATTTTGGGTAACCGATAATTAATATATCTTTTCAATATATCGCGTCGATGTATTGAGGAGGTCAATATCGCGATATTTTTGCGATGTATCAGACGATAATTCGATTTATTTTCCACCGCGATATATCGAAGTTGACAATACGTCTAAGAAAAATTAAAAAGCCTCCCCCCCGTGGCAGAGGTCGCAAAAGTCAAAATTTTACATAACCGAAATCGACCGTTTTTTTTTTCAAATTTTGAGTAACCGACGCCTGACCGGGTTATGTCACGCTCCAAAATTGTTAACCGTTAACCAACTGGCGTTTACAAAAATAAAAATTAACCGAATCTCAATTTCTCGCGACTAACCGTGCCCGCCCGTTACCAAAAAAATACAAAATTAACCAATGTACGACGTATGAAAGCCAATAATTACGATTTGTTGGGTTCCCTAAGATTTGCAAAATGAATAGCTTACTACAGTATAGTGTCAGATTTTTGCGACGCTAATCATGATGTCACGTACTTCCGCAATACCAAGGAGTACAAAGTATTATGACGTTTTCACTATGCGGTTTGTAAAAACATACTCGCTCAAAACGTACAGTTTCATGTCATTATGAAGTTTGCACTACGCGGTTTGTTAAAACGCAAGTACTTTATAACGGCATGTATTAAATCATTTGTTGTATTTTTCCCGTTAATACGGTACAGTTATGTACGTTAGCCACACTATTTGAAATGGCACAATACTACACCGCGGATCGTAACTATAGTAAACTACTCTAATTCGGTCGCCCGAAATATCAACTCTATCACATACAATAGAGTAAACGATTATAATTTTTTCATTATTCTAATTTAGTTAAGTTTAATTAGCGTAAAAAATTGTAATATAGGTTCGTTTTAAATAGTGTGGAGTACGGACGTTGTTCGACCGTGCAAAATTGTACTTTTAAGTAAAAAGGTAAAAATAATGATTTAATATAATCGCGCTCACACGTGAAATCGCACTAAACGAAAATCAATCACATCGAAAAAAAGTCGTTCGCATAACTCTCGTCTGTCGACAGCATCGTCGTCAATGTGAACACTAACTGTCATTCGGCGCGACAAATGTTACTAACGTCATATCGACGTCAAAACTATACGAACTGACAGATTTTGTACGCCTACGTAATTTAGTGTTTATAATTTAAGCGCGGAAATTTATTGCCGATATAACCCAATATAGAGTACTTAAATAAATTAGAGTAAACTTCCTCTGTGAACAAGTTCGATCACATCAATTAGAGTTCATTACTCTAATTGTGATTTTTGGTTTTTTTACTCTAATTTTTTTATTACTCTAATTACGATTCGCGGTGTAGAGTTGTTAACGCTAATTCAAAGAGTACCTTGAATAATGTAAAGACAAGTTTAGAGTTATTTACTCTTTGTAAGGTTTTTGGGTCAAAATTCGCGGTGACGAAATTAGCGTTAATAACGCTAATTACGATTTGCGGTGTAGTGTAAATGGAAAATTATGATTAATAATACTATTTAATGCAAGGAGACGTGGCAGGTTATAGTCCACATATTAAAATAATGTTGTTAACTATATTTTGTGATTTTTGGCTATAAGTAGTAGCAACTCACCAACACTAATAACAATGAGTGGTGTAGTGGTACATCTCCCTCTGCAAAAAAATAGCTCGTGTACCTCTTCTTTTTACTACTTTGTCTTTTTGTGATCTCCCTTTACGTATAGTTTTTTTCCTCGACAGTCACCTCTTTCAAGAGATGTGTTCCTAATTTTGCGTGTAACTCTTAGATTAACGCTTAAACCCTTATATTAATGTTTATTCTCTCCAAAATCTGAATTTTTCGCTACAATTTTCGGACGGTTTTTCTTTCGACTACAATACTATGTTATGGATTATGCAAAAAAGGTAAAGTTTTAATTATGTATGTTTAAAAACAATCATAGTTTTCTCATAGAAAATCAATTGACAAAACATACATTGTGATGAGCTAAAAAACAACAAATATTTTGTAGTATCAAATATAGAAATAAACAAATAACAACCTCGTTTTATTTTTGACTCTATTGTATAAATTCTCAACCTCAAACTTAAAGCTTCACAAAAATATTTAAATCTAAATTTGGTATACATACGACGCTTTGGTAATTTGATAAAAATAAGCATTCCGGTTAAAAAAAAAAAACAAAATAACACTAGAAAAATTGTGAAATACAACAAAAAATTAAATGGAAAAAAAACAAGATAACTAATACTAAAAAAATAACAATAATTAGAAAACAAAACAAAATAAAAAACTATGCATATGAAAGATCTCGGTTAGATCTAACACACAAAAGATCACTAACAATTGAAGCCGCTAGTGGGCTCCTCTTCTTTGTTATCGTGTTCCCGGCATCCGAAAAACTGCATTCAGACATGGAGCTAGAAGCCGGAATAGCTAGAGTAGATTTAGCAACACCGTCTAGAATAGGAAATCCTCCATCTTTCGCACGTACATTTGTTTTTTTTTTCCACCATTCAAGTATGTTAAAGTTCAATCTTTCTTCATTGGTTAATTTTAAATCAAAATAACGTTTCATTTCGTCACTAATAAGTGTTTTTTTGTCGATTGCAATAAAAACCTCATTTTCGTCATCGATCACCAAAAAAATTGTGGAAACCATCCATACTTTGCGATGTTTTTCGATTTTTTGTGATACGTTGAGGACTACCGAAATCAACATCCTCACCGAGGTCGTTTGCGAGTTCTCGAAGTTTGACCCTTGCGCTTTCAATTTCGGTTTTCGATACCCCAATTATTTCAAGCTTGTGTTTTTGTCGGGGATCTAAGAGAGCCGCGACAATATGATACTCATGTATGATACTCATGAAGGCCCCACTTCGGTAGTGCAAATTTCACAAAAAGTTATTTCAATTTTTGCAAGTTTAGGGAATCGGCGGGGCATTCTTTTTCACCGTCATTGTAAGATGTTTTTCTTATCTTACAATGGTTATGGAGAGACGATAGTTCAAACAAAACCAAATGTAAAGTTGGTTTTTTTAACTTTTCCAATTTTAGGGTTGCTTCTTGGAACCTTTCCAAAAATCATATAAGTTCGGTAAGGTGAGTCTTATATATACAAGCAAAAAGTATCAATTGATTTTTTGCTTGAGCGATTGGTCCTATCTCATTGAATGCATCGTAAATACTCTTAAGCATTCGGAGCAAAGAACTCCATCGCGTTGCGTTTTCTTGTTTTAAAGTATTTTTCAAAAGTGTTTGTAAATTACTCTGTTTGAAAAACGTGACCAACGATTTACACGCATCAATTAGATCAAAAAAATCAGGAACTTCCACATCGTATTTGCCTTTTTTAGAAGTTTCGCTCTTATTCAAGATCGTTGTCACAATTGTTGCAATTTTTTAGTCCGCGCAAGGTATCCAAGTAAACATACTTGGTAGACCTTCAGTCGCACATATGTTAGAGCCACTATCAGTCATGACAACGCAGCGATAAAAACTGGACATTTCGAAACTGGTCAAAAGATTTTTGAAAGCCGTTAAAAACTTTTCCGCATTGTGTTTTTCCTCCGGAAAATGATCGACTTGAAGCGTCCGTGCATGAAGTTCAAATTCTTTGTCAATAAAATGAGCGGTTAATGACATTAATGAGGTTCTTTTTATTGTCTCGGTCCAGAGATCGGTCGTGAATGCGTCAAAAATATTGTTATCAATATTTTTTATAAGTTTTGGGATGATCAAACTACGAATATCTTTCGCAGAAGATATAATGTAGTTTTTTACAATATTGATGGACGGGAGTAGTTGGTCGATGTCAACACTTTTGTTGGACGAAACACCAACATCAAACAATGCTTGACAAAATGCTTGAAAACCTGGGGAGAAAAACAAAAAAAACAATAAAAAAATATCATACAAGTACTAACCATGAATAATAAAGAAGGTTTTTAACGAAATATTTTTTTTTATGGAAAGACAAATAAAAAACAATATCATGACAAACTAAGCTCAACTATATAAATATATGAAAAAAACAAGTTATAATGACATTTACACTCAAGCCATATTAAATAGAATTAAAAATAAATCATACCTGAACCTTCGACTATCGAAAATGGTTGTGGGTCCTCACAACACATCAACGCCACCATTTTCGCAAATTTTTTTTTGGTCATTGGTTTTCGCCTGTGTTTTTTAAATAAACTTACGAAGAAGTCCTCTTCAATTATCTATGTCGGCCGAATCTAAACATGTTTGAGTATTTATTGTCGAAGTACCGTTTGTTGCCTTGTATTGATAAACTATGAAATATGTATTACAAGCCACAAAATCTGCCCCCTTTACCATGTATTTGTTTGATGTTCTAACTTCATAGACATGATCAATTTTTTTCCAACAATTTGAAGTGGCCCTGCTTTCTTTCACTAGGTAATACTGAGCAATTTCACCATTTTTTGATTTCGAAGTTTGTTTTGGATTGTAGTTTTAAGGGAAGCGAGGATGTTTTTCTCCATTTTAGTGTATGACTAATTTTTGTTTGAATTGTGGTCGAGTTTCTCTAACTTAAATAGCAATTCAATTTATCGATTTATTGTTTGACACATGTGAGTACGCCAATAATTAAGACTAGTGGCGGGAAATTGACGCAATAGTTTGATTTTTATTGATTTAGGGTGACGTTCCATCAGGCGAAAAGTGGCGTAGTTTACAGAAATCCGCGACCCTCCGTACCAGATCGTACCGTCTATTTTATTTTTATACAAAAAACAACATTACAGAGAATCTTGCCGATACTCTCCGAAGGTCTTGGAGGTAATACTGGCCGTCGGATGTTCATCTGCGAGGAGTTCGCTTCATTTTTTTCGGTAACTATCAACCCACCTCGAGGAGGTGGGTTGGCAGATACAGAAAAAAAAACCGTGACACGTTGGACGATTAAGCTACGTGTCATGATGGAAAACCAACGAAAAATCTTAAGATTTGCACATGACACGCGCTTTCCAAAATACAGCCGAAAATAAAAACGAAATTTCGTAACATTCCCTCGTCACGCTATTTTTGATAGCTTATGTTCGTCACACTATTTCTCTCAACGGACTTTCGTTATTTCAAAAACTGAAACCCTAAAAAATGAGCTGGCGTACAGACTGGGGTCTGCAAAAAGTAAAAAAGTTTTGTTGTATGATTACTTCGTACGCAGGTACATGGTACGCAAGTCAAGATTTGAAGTTAAGTTTGTCGGTGCTACAAATCTGAAAGATATTCAATATCGCATCGTAGCTTGCGTGGCGCCAGTCAATTTATAACACGTGGCTTACAAACTCTAAGTGATGGAACATCAACTCAATCGACCCGGTCTGTAGAGTTTGCCGTACAATTAAAGAAAAGTATGATGGAACTTCACCCTTATTAACCAGTTATTACTACATGCCGCATGACATTGACATAATAAAATGACATATTTGTGGGAACACAGTATAAAATGCCTGATTAGCACTTTGCAATAATGTACGACGTATGAATTAGCCAATAATTACGATTTGTCGCGTTCCCTAAGATTTGCGAAATGAATAGTGTACTACACCGCCAATCGCTATTAGCGTAGAAGGTTCTTTAGCGTATATGAATTATTACCGTGGTTTACGCTAATCAAGAATTTGAAAAATTTGAAAAAAAACATACATTCTAATTGCTTAATAATTCCTATTTGGGTCTTTGAAAAAGATAAATGTCGGTCGCAAACATGTTTACACTAATATAGGCACTTGCACAAAATCTGACAAATCGTACACAAATCGTACGTCCACATTGTCGAAACGTGGTTGTTGGACGAATATGTGCGAACGTGATATTTTACAGCCCGCTTCTATCCCCTTTTGAGAGCGCATATTCTCATGCGTGCGCGGTTACTAAAACTCATTAAATATATTTTTTCACTTAAAAAGGTTTAATTTTGTAAGGTCTGATACGTACCGTACACCACACTATTTAACCGAAAACGTACTTTTGTTTTGTGAGGTACTTGGAACCTAACCCTAAATGGCATACGAAACAAAATAGAATAAGCTACGCTATTGGAGAATAATAAAAAAAAGCGGGACGGAATTAGCGTACACTACGCTAATAGCGATTGGCGGTGTACCGTGCCAGATTTGCGACGCTTTGTCGCGTTCCCTTTGATTGGCGAAACGAATAGTGTACTACCGTGTCAAATTTGCGACGCTTTGTCGCATTCCCTATGATTTGCGAAATGAATAGCTTACTACAGTACCGTGTCAGATTTTGCGACGCTAATCATGATGTCACGTACTTCCACGATACCAAAGAGTAAAAAATACAAGAATGTTGGATTATGGGGACAGTACAAAATTTTCATTTTTTTGGTTTTTTGGGTGACCGACCGTAACCGACCGTTTTTTTTTCCTGGTGAATCAACCGACCGTAACCGCCCGACCCCCAAAAGTTGGCAACCGAATCCGTCTCAGATCCGGTGGAGGCGGTTAGTTAACGGTCGCTCACGGTTTCGGTTGACCGTTTGCGACCTCTGACATTGGTTGACCATCGCAAGATTTTTGTAGATATATCGAGGCGATCTTTACGATATCTGCACAAACATCATTTTCGGTGAAAGTTAAAGATACAAAACACTACGGTATCAATTAACATAAAGCATTCGGCCACACATTTCCATATTGTAGCCGTTGTATTATATGTTCACATTGTGGACGTTTCAACATGTGAGAACACGTTCACTCGATTTTCCCTTAGGGCTTTTGTCCAGCAGGCGTTTTTAATAGTCGTACGGATACGTTTACCAAGAGTAATATTTTCATCACTTCTCCATCCAGTCATACTAACAAGGCAGCTATCGCCTACGTTTTCTATTCAGATTGGTAGCGTGTAGGTTTTTGTTCAAATATCGAGAATAATCAAAGATTTAAAAAGCACAAAATTTGAGCGTCGTATTTGTACGGACAGACGAAATTTAAGACTTGTAGAAACGTATTAAATTATAATATATGTACGTGAGTAGCTTATCACTGTTTGAATTGCGTCGTTATGTTTTAAACACGAAGTCCTTTCCGCGAAGGTCAATGGATGGCAAAAGTATCATTGAAGGATATCCTCCGACAGAGTTTATTCTGTCACTTTTGGTGGATTTAAATCCACGCTGTCCGGAGGAACTTGGCATATGCCAATTGGTAAGTTGTGTGTCCATGTAACCGAAACCTTGTAATGTAACTTTGGATTCTCCGTGGTAATTTTCAATGTGTACTAAGGGGATGTCCCTATGTATTAAAGTATCGACTTGCCTTTTACGTTTTGCCCCAAAATCTAGGGTACTTTGAGAAAAACTTTAGCCGTACGATAAAATCATTTTTACCAAAGTACAATGGACGTCAATTCGATACTTTGAATGTACTACATGTTTGTCGTTATGTGAACGCAATCTGACCTTTTCCTCTTTTTGACCCCTGGGCAAGAGAATCCAACCCATCAAAAGACTTCATCAAAAATCACGTCGAGAGGGTGTTCTTAGTTTATGTATCGCCCAAACAATGAATGAAAAACGACCGACGCATGCGCCACACGAGTGGGAAAATTTTAGGACGAGGGAGCGTACTCGCTATTTTTCTCTCGGCCCGTCACGCGCATGTACAAAACAGACAAGCATGTACGAAACAAATTATGGAAGGGATCTCGGACCTCCACTTTCATTCATGGGTCCTTGCAGAATTTCGCGTCGTCGTCGCCTCTCCTCTCTCCCTCTCACACTATCACATTTATCTCACACTTATCAGAATGAGGCACGATAATACTCGTATGAAATGAAAGATATTTGAAAAATTATTATTTTGACTACCCTTATGTATATTTTTATGGCAAGCCGAGTTAAAAAAAACGAAAAACTAAATCGGGTAGCCATGGTCGAAAGTCCTTGAATATGTGACGTCGACGTTGTCACAAGTGAGCATGGCGTCACAATGTCACAAAACCCTAAACATTTGCCATGTCACAAAATTACAAAAATCTAGGCGTCTAACCCTGTCGTTGTTTTTGTTGGCGTCACCAATTTCGTAGTCGTATTCAACCGCCACAAAGTTGTACAAACGTCTATAACCGTCACATGCCAAAGTTATGATTTCATTTTCGCACATAGGGACGCTTTTCAAAGTAGTACGGATAATCTTCACTGCAGTCCAAAATACTTAATCAAAGTACCGATTACATGGGGACACTCTCTAATGTCTAAGAACGAAATCGTAACTTGGGCCTTCGCAATTTTAAATTTCTAAGGGTACGGCCCCATGTGGCTAAGTACGAGTTTTTTTATGTCATTATCCTTTGTAACTTAGCGCCGTACTGCCTAAGTTGCAGCCGTACGAAAAAATTGCAAAATTGTTGAGTACAATTTGCGTCATCCGCGAACTTAGGATGTACGAAAATTTGTCGTCTAGCGTTTTTTCGACCCATTGTCATGTCAAATTCAAACTTATCATGAACCACATCGGCAATGTGTTTTAAGCAAAGTAAACCAATAGGAAAACATATTCCCATGCGTGAAAAGTTTTTAGAAGTTTTTGACGACGAAAAAAACTACAAGGTTTTTTTTTGTCCGCTTGCATGTTGTACACTTTTTTTTTGCAGGGGTCTCGATGTTGCAGTATCATTTCACACAAAGTTGAAAAATTTGCGAAGTCATGGCGGTCGGACGGGAGAGGTTTGCGCAAAGGTTTGTCGTACAGCCACGGTTGCAAGGCTGCACGTCTACAATGTCACGCAATGACATGCGACCTGCCAAATCCGCAAACCGTTTAAAAAATTACGATGTGTCTAATGACGCTTCAAAAAGTTTCGAAAAAATACGGTGCGGCAAAGACAATTTGTATACGGTGACAACCGTCACGGGTATTGTTGACTTGTACAATCGTCAATAAATTAAGTAACAATTTCGAGTAAACACATAGAGACACCTAAAATCTGGGTCCACCGGATCTGCGCTAAAATACAAAGTAAGTTCGCTAAGTTACACATACATGGGGCCGTACCCTAACAGTTGTAAACGTCTACAAAACTTGGGACAGTTGTAGACGCCAATAAAATTAGCGTTAGTTGTACACGTCGACAAAATACGCAATTGTAGACATCTTTAAATATTGGGACAATTGGTGACGTCTACAAAAACAACGACAGTTGGAGACGTCGAGTTTTTTCTGACATTGTAGACGTTTAGGGTTTTGTGACATTTCGAAGTCATGCTCACTTGTGATGTCATTAGTACAAAAACTTTATGACATACTTTTTCGATTTCTTTTTGTTATCTTTAATCACTCGATATGCTATCAAACGATGATCAAGGGTATACAAAAAAAGGAAAACAAAATTTACTTCATTTGATACCATTATTATTGTAATTCATTCCAATAAAGGGGAGAGAGGAGCGACGGAGTGAGAGGGAGGGGGAGAGACGAGGATGACATAGACTTTTCATATGACCCATGAATAAAAGTGCAGTAGAGGTCCGAGACCCCTGCAAAACTTTTGCTCCGCGTCATTTTTCTACCTACATGCACGTGATGAGAAGGGGCAAAAACAACGTGTGCTCTCCCACGTGCAAATTTTTTTTCGAAAACGTATGACACGTGCGACAACGTTTTCCTATTAGTCTATCAACTATTACTTTTAATAAAATCGACTCGAGAGTCGATTTCAGTAGGAGTTTGAAGTTGAGTTCGCATGTGCAATTCTCTGTCCTCCATTTGGACCAAGAATGAGGAAGCCTCTAGGTAGTTTTTGACTAACCCACTTTCAACGAGAGCAACTGCTACCCTAGCAAATAAATAGATAACGTGAGTGCACCCCTGTGCAGTGTGGACTCCCCTGAGTCGACAACAAAAAGAATCACTGAAAAACGCCTTACCAGGCGATTAATTATCAAGCGGCAAAGATGCCAATATAATATACAAGCTTGTTGGGAGAGAGGCGGCAACCTCCTTAATCCACTCAGTCCCAAACCCTCTCACAACCCCTATCTACTGAAGTACGAGACCAATCAGAAGACTATATATTACAGAAAAGTACCATGGCCGATGTACTTTCTGTACGGCCTGTGTACGACAAGGCCATGGAGTGGACGCCTGTCTCCTCCGGACTTGTCCTCACGCTCCCCGGGATTCCGGCTTCCCAATGACATATTGCCACGTGTCGCCAGGTTATGTTACATCCGTAAACCGCCAAAGCGGCCATTCCAGGATCTCGGCGATGATGTGAGCCGTCGGATCTAAGTCGGCTTTAATTCCCAGCCGTTCAAAACAAATGTCCGGTACATTTGTTTCGTGAGCACTTAATTTCCCAACTAGTTTCTATGTATCCTATTTGTAATTCCGTTAATCGGATTAGTCGTCTATCTATTGTTTAAACAGCTATCGAACCCCATGTATCCTATCGGACTACTACGACAGACTGGTAAGGGTTGACGGCTATGCCTCGCCCTACCAGTCGGAGGTTCGAGTCCTGCATGACTCAACCTTTTTGGTTGAGAGTGACTTAGGTCACTCTTAAGCCCTGCCTATGGAGCTAAGGCAGCCATGGCTCCACCGCCCTCTCTCTCCTTCAGTTACTACAACAAGTATGGGGGTCAGAGAGAGAAGGTGGAGGCAAGTTGCCTCTGCTTTTCTTATCCTTTTTATTTTAATTAAGACCTAGAAAATACCTCCCCTAAATATAGTGATTTCAACACACCCCTTATTTTCTAGTCTAATTTTAATTTCTCTTTTAATCCACATTTTTCTCTACAATACTTTAGCTTGGGAGATGGCACAGGCTTTGTCATTATATTAGCCACCATTTCCCAATCACTCCTATACACCAAATTCACAATTTTATTTTCCACTTTTTCCCTCACAAAGCTCAATCTTATATCCATATGCTTAGCTTTGACCTCAAACTCTCTTCTCCTGATCTGAACCCTCTCTCTTCCCTTTCCCTCTCTCCCTCTACTTCTCATTGCCACTCTTCTCACACTCTCACCTACCTCTCAATCTTCTCCAATATGGAAAATGTTTCCTAACTCCTTCCCAAACTAAGCCATGTTTCTCAGTTTTTCCACATTTTTGATTCAGAAATTTGCATCTTTTTTCGTCTACTTATTCTCTCTCCCTCCGTATTCTCTCTCCCTCCTTATTCTCTCTCCCTCCCTATTCTCTCTCCCTCCCTATTCTCTCTCCCTCCCTATTCTCTCTCCCTCCCTATTCTCTCTCCCTCCCTATTCTCTCTCCTTCCTTATTCTCTCTCTCTCCCTCCCTCTTTTTTGGCAGCTTTTGGGAATAAACATCCGGTCCTCTCTCATCGGAGCCCTCTACTCTAAAACCCTGAAATTGTCGAGTAAAGCGAAACAGACAAGAACTACGGGAGAGATAGTGAATCTTATGAGTACAGATGCCCAGGTTTCTCCCTCTCCCTCTCTCACCATCCCTCTCTTCACCCCCCTCTCTCTCTTTCCTTCTCTTCCTCTAGCTCTCTCTTTTTCTCCTCTCCCCCACTCTGTCCTCTCTCTCCTTTTTCTACTCTCTGCTCTCTCCTCTCTCTGCTCTCTAACCTCTCGTCTCTCTCCTCTCTCCTCTCTCCCCTCCCTCCTCTCTCTCCTCTCTCTCTCCATATTCAGTTTGTATGAAGAAAAAGAGGAACATAACATACAAAATCCTTCAGTTCGGTGTCTTCGTGGTTTGGATGCCATTTTTCTGAAAGTTTTACAGAAACAAGTCACATTTGTGTAGTTTATTCTTGTTGTTTCATACTTTTTTTTCTTTTTTTGTTTTTTGTGCCACAGCGTCTCGCGGAGCTGTGTTTTGAGCTTCACAATATATGGGTACTGCCAATTCAGATTTTATTCGCGCTCATACTCCTCTTTTGGGTATATCTCTGCTCTCCTCTCTCCTGCCTCCTCTCTCCTCTCTGCCGCACTCCTCTCTCCTGCCTCCTCTCTCCTCTCTGCCGCACTCTCTCCCCTCTCTCCCCTCTCTCTCTCCTCTCTCCTCTCTCCTGTTTCCTCTCTCCTGTTTACTTGATCCTTTCCCCTCTCTCCTCTCCTCTCTTCCCTCTCTCGTCTCTTCCCTCTCCTCTCTCCCGTTTCTTCTCTCTCCCCTCTCCCCTCTCTCCTCTCCCTCTCCCATCCTCTCTCCTCTCCTCCCTCCTCCCTCCACACCCTCTCCCGCTCTCCCCTCTCTTCACTCTGCTCTCTACCTCTGCTCAATCCTCTCTCCTCTCCCCTCTCTCCTCTCTCCTTCCCGCCTCTCTCCTTTCTCCTCTCCTCTCCTCTCTCCTCTCTCCTCTCTCCCCTCTCCCCTCTCCCCTCTCCCCTCTCCCCTCTCCCCTCTCCCCTCTCCCCTCTCCCCTCTCCCCTCTCCCCTCTCCCCTCTCCCCTCTCCCCTCTCCCTCTCTCCCCTCTCCCCTCTCCCCTCTCCCCTCTCCCCTCTCCCCCTCTCCCCTCTCCCCTCTCCCCTCTCCCCTCTCCCCTCTCCCCTCTCCCCTCTCCCCTCTCCCCTCTCCCCTCTCCCCTCTCTCCTCTCCTTCCCTCCTCCCTCCTCCCTCCTCCCTCCTCCCTCCTCCCTCCTCCCTCCTCCCTCCTCCCTCCTCCCTCCTCCTCCTCCCTCCTCCCTCCTCCCTCCTCCCTCTCTCCCCCCTCCCCTCCCCTCCCCTCCCCTCCCCTCCCCCTCCCCTCCCCTCCCCTCCCCTCCCTCCCCTCCCCTCCCCTCCCCTCCCCTCCCCTCCCCTCTCCTCCCCTCCCCTCCCCTCCCCTCTTCCCTCTCCCCTCTCCCCTCTCTCTCCTCTCTCTCTCCCCTCTCTCCCCTCCCCTCCCCTCCCCTCCCATCTCCCCTCTCCCCTCCCACTCCCCTCTCCCCCTCTCCCCTCCCACTCCCCTCTCTCTCCGCTCTCTCCCCTCTCTCCTCTCTCCTCTTTCCTCTCTCCTTTTTCCTCTCTCCTCTCCTCTCCTCTCCTCTCTCCTCTCTCCTCTCTCACCTCTCTGCTCTCTCACCTCTCTCCTCCCTCCTCTCCTCTCCTTTTTCCTCACTCCTCTCACCTCTCTCCTCCCTCCTCTCCTCTCCTTTTTCCTCACTCCTCTCTCCTCTCTCCTCCCGGACAGGTGGTCGGATGGGCAATGTTGGCCGGCCTTGGAGTCATGTTTTCAATTTTTCTCGTAAATATCATTGTCGCCACAAAACAACAAAAATTTATGTCTGCCCTAATGACCGCAAAAGACAACAGAATGAAAACGACAACCGAAGTTTTAAATAGTATGAAAGTAATCAAATTATACGGATGGCAAAAGTGTTACGAAGATAAAGTCGTTAAACTTCGAGATGTCGAATTTGCAGAGCTTTCGAAGTTACTTTATACGGGAGCTTTCAACATTTTTCTTTTATGGTTTTCTCCTTTAGCTGTTTCCGTCTCGACTTTTGGATGTATGATTTACTTAAAATATAAATTAACACCCGCAAATGTTTTTACCGCAATTGCGACGTTTCGAATTTTACAAGAACCTCTCCGGTCTTTTCCGAGTGTAATTTCCGCTGTACAACAAGCTTTAGTTTCCGTTCAACGGTTAACGGAATTTTTAGTTGCGGACGAACTGCAAGAAGGTTCAGTTATACGACTTCCGTTTACAGAAAGTCCGAAAGTCGCAATTGGTGTGGAAAATGCAGATTTTAGTTGGGATAAGGACTCAAAAACCCCACTATTAAAAAATGTAAATTTCGAAATTTCGAGAGGATCGAGAGTTGCTATTTGTGGTACGGTTGGATCTGGAAAATCGAGTCTTTTATCGGCGATGTTTGGGGAAATGTTTCGACATAAAGGATCGGTAAGTTATAATTTCCGTGTTTTGTTTTTAATTTTGCCGTCTTCCTTTTTCCTCTCCCTTTTCCCGTTATTTTTAGAGTTTTTTTTTTTTTTTTATTTTCCGGGTTTTCACCATTATTTCTGGAATAATAAATGAATTTAGTTGTTTGTGTGTTTATTCATTTGTCCATTCATTTATTTGTTCTTTCATCATTCATTCATTTGTTTATAACTACTTCTTATCTATTCATTCATTCATGCATGCGTTCATTTGTTTGTTCATAATATTTTTATTCGTTTTGTTTATTTACATATTTATTCAGTCGTTGATTTATTTATTTATTCTTTCATCCATTCATTCTTTTATTTGTTTATACATTCATTCATTCATTTGTTTGTAAATCTTTCGTTGGTTTGTAAATCTTTCTTATCTTTTCATTCATGCATGCATTCATTTGTTTGTTCATATATTTATCGATTTGTTTTTTTTTGTTTATTTTTATATTTCTTCAGTCATTCACTTTCTATTTATTTGTTTATCCATTCGCTCGTTTATTTATTTATATATTCATTTGTTCATTCATTCATTCATTTGTTTATTCATCTTTCTTATCTATTCATTCATGCATGCATTCAATTGTTTGTTCATCGATTTATTTTCTTTTTTGTTTATTTTTATATTTCTTCAGTTATTCATTTTTTTATTTGTTTGTTTATCCATTCATTCGTTTATTTATTGTTCGTTATTCGTTTAAACAGGCGTTTATAAGTGGGAGTGTGGCATATGTATCGCAAATAGCGTGGATTCAAAACGGAACGATTCAAGAAAACATTCTTTTCGGACTCCCATTGGATGAAAAACGATACCAAGAAACCCTAAAATGTACTTCGTTAATAAAAGATTTAACTCTATTTCCTCACGGAGATAAGACAGAGATCGGAGAGAGAGGAATTAATTTGAGTGGAGGACAAAAACAAAGAATTCAATTGGCTCGGGCAGTTTATCAAAATTGTGACATTTATCTTTTGGACGATCCTTTTAGTGCGGTGGACGCCCACACAGGAACGGAACTTTTCGAGGTACAGGGGGAGGGGGAGGGGGAGGGGGAGGGGGAGGGAGGGAGAGAAGGAGATGAGGGGGGGGTGAGATGACTTTTTGCGATATGGAGAGGGACAGCGAAGGGAAGAGGGAGAGGGAGAGGGAGGGGGAAGGGAGAGTGGGAACGAGAGGCAGAGCGAGAAATAGAAGGAGAGGGAGAGGAAGAGGGAAGGAGAGAAAGGTCTTTGTTTACGTGTATCTTATCTGATGGTGATTCTTACTGATGCAATGCCTCTCCCTCTCCCTCTCGTCTCTCCCTCTCCTCTCTCCGTCTCGTCTCTCCCTCTCATCTCTCCTCTCGTCTCGCTGTCTCGTTTCTTCCTCTCCTCTCTCTCCCTCTCGTCTCTCCCTCTCCTCTCTCCCCCTCGTCTCTCCTTCTCCTCCTCCTCTCTCCCTCTTCTCTCCCTATCCTCTCTCCTTCTCCTCTCTCCCCCTTCTCTCTCTATCCTCTCTCCTTCTCCTCTCTCCCTGTCCTCTCTCTCTTCCTCTCCCTTTCCTCTCTCCCTCTCCTCTCTCCCTCTTCTCTCTCCCTCTCCTCTCTCCCTCTCCTCTCTCCCTCCCCTCTCTCTCTCTCTCATCTCTCCCGCTCTTTCCCTCTCGTCTCTCCCTCTCTCTCTCCCTCTCCCTCCTTCCCCCAGAACTGTGTTATGGAGGCTCTTGGTGGCAAAACAGTGGTATTGGTGACTCATCAAGTGGAATTTCTTCCGGCCACCGACCTCATTTTGGTAAATCCACACCCTCCTCTATTTTCTCTTCAGAGATTTTTTACACACACCCTTTTTTCGTTTTCGGTAAATATACATATTTGCTTTCGACCTTGTTTCGGTAAATCCACACCTTCCTGTTACCATTTTTGGTAAATTGACACCCTCCTTATTATCATGATTGGTAATTTTTTGGTAAATCCACTCTTCTACATTTTGATAAATTCACACATCAGTTTTTTTTTTTTTTTGGTTTAGTTTGCATACTTGTCTTCATCCTTTTTGAGGGAGAGGGAGAGAGAGGGAGAGAGAGGGAGAGGGAGTTTTTCCTACTTCTGTT
>JBBHKE010000564.1:0-39288 GCA_037447655.1 Zygnema cylindricum | reverse complement strand
TGCCAAAGTCCGTCTGTCTGATACTATCTGACAGGCAGATTCCTGGCAGATTTTCAACATTCCATGGCGGCTTCTTTCAAAAATAATTGAAGAAGACGTTCGTACATTTTTCAAACTTACCGCGCGCAAATAGTGTGACATTTCAAACGTCTATTTTCGAAAATGTCCGTACATTTTCAAAAAAGTAACGTACATGTTCCGTGTATTTTCTGTTCAGTTTAATGGACAGAAAATACCAATAACTGCGACGTGTGTTTTCGTTAAATTCCGTACATTACCGTAATAAACCGTACAGTTTACGGTAAACGCTGTACCTTTTACATCGATTCTCCGTCCAGTTTACCGGACAGAAAGTACATCGCGTTTTTTTCCGATTTATTCATAAGTCACGAACTATACGTTCTAATCGGAAAAAAGGAAAAAATAGCGCGATTTGAACAACTATGAGAATACCCTAATGATGTACGGACCAAATAAAATTAGTATGTTAAACTTCACGTCACGTCATTCCAGGAGTTCACTCTTAAGGAGTTTGGAGTTTGTACGCTTTAAAACTGCTCGGTTCGGGAGAATGATTGGTGGTTGGATTAGTAAATTTTAAGAGCCGAACTCAAACCGAACCGAAACCGGGCCGAACCGCGCCGGGTGCTTAGAAGGAGCCAAACTCGTCGACAATGTCACGCTGCAACAAGACCGGCGACTTCTATTCCTTCTCCAACGCTGGACGATCAGGACAACTCTCTTGCTAAGAAGGATTTCGATATTCCGTACAATATCTTGTAGGTATCTGACTTTTTGTTAGCAAGATGGATGCATAAACTAGGGATTAGACCTGCTATATATGAAACCCTAGGATGCGTATAAATTTGGACTGGATGTGGTATATTTTCGTAGCATCTTAGTGTAATACGTAGATAAGTGTTGAAAACTTGACGTATTAAAAGAGTATATTGTCAGAGTTAACTTAACTGATGAGATTTTTGAGTTTTTTTTGCATTTATTTATTTTCGTACTTCTGCTCTTAAGCTTGTAAAGACAAAGATATAGAATTTTATAATGTTAACATAACGCTTTTTCACTTACAACTTCTTTTATACATGGCAGGTGTTGTTCCATGATGGCTTCCAGTTCCATGCTACTCTTCACGTGGGCATTCATGTGTGGCATCATGCTGACGTCATCGGATTTAAGAAAAGATGCTCTTCATGGCCTTGGAAAAGGCGAAGTAAGTCGGAAAATCCTTTCCTTTCATGTCAACATTCGAGTCTGTAAATCAGAGTAAGGAGGTTCATAATAGACGAAAAGAATTCTGTGAAAAAACTTATACATGTATTCGAGTTTAAATAAATCTGGAGATTTTAACATTGTTTTAGATCGCACGTCAGTTTTAATTTCTGAGGAGTTATGTAAAGGCCATTTGAGATATCTATGGGAAATTAAAGAAATGGCTACCTTGAGACGGTATTGTACGACAAGCGTTTTATGGTATGCTCCCAAAGCAATAGGAATAGTTGGGATTCCGAGGTTATTGTAAATAGTATTTGTTCATCCGATGGGCACGAAAAAATTACAACCATTGGCACTACATGAATGTGAGGAGATGATATGTAACATTTTTTTTGTTTTTTTTTTGTTTGCTACTTCTTATTCTTCTCCAGGTCAAGCTTGAAAATACTCAATAATATTCTATGATGTCACACAATTTTAGGGTATAGAGAGAGCTGCCACTGGCATCTTTTCAAATTTTATTTTGACAATTTAATGTGTTGTTTATTCGTCCCTTTTGTTTCAATTTGAGTTTAATCATGTGCACAGATGCATTAAAGTTGCCATAAAATAACTCGTTTCTTAATGGTGTGGTCTTCTTTTTTTTTTGCGTAGTTGGCGGATTTTAACCTGAAGTTCAACCAAACTTCACGAGCTCAAGCACACAGACCCACGAAGGTAACAATACACAAAGACTCAAAGTGTTGAATGGGCTAGAAGCTTTTAACCTTTAAACTTTCCGATTTGTTTTCAGAGACGTCAGTCATCTAAGTAATTACTTTCAAAATGCAAACAAGTGGGACGCAAATGTCTCTTCTGTTGCCCTCCAGCTCATTTATATGACTCTAGGTTTGAAGTGTTTTACTGCAAAAGGTCATGTTGATCATACAAAGTTATCATTTTCCCATTTCAATTCAGTTGCAGTTTCCCATTTCCCAAAAATGGGAAATGTTTCCCATTTTTGAAAGATTAGTGCCTCCCTGCTCTGTTTCAATCAGAATGGCAACTAGCTAGTAAACAAATTGCATACTTTTTTCTATGTTTCAGTTTCCAGTTCCCTGTAACATGCACTTTGACTCAGCCTTCACCTCATCTCTCTTCCCTGCAAATTTTTCCTTCGGAACGGCCACGGCTGCTTTTCAGGTACAGTTGATTCCCTGTTTATGGAAGTGAGTGTTTACTTTCGAGTTCGACAATTATTATTTCGAAGCTGAATTTAATAATTTTGGACATTGTTTGTAACACTCAAGTATCCAAGACATTTCCTTCATAAGCTAACAAAGTTTGAAGGTTATTTCAAAGGCGAAATTGAGAAGACTGAATATAAATGGACAAACGACCTTTGAACATAGCTTTTGTATAAGGATGCATTTCTCCTCAGCACAGTCTCAGGAAAGACAAAAAAGACCTACTCATATTGTAAAAACAAACAAAAAAGGTCTTTACTTTTTTAAAAAACCTCACCAAGTCCTTCATCTTAAGTGAAGAATAGTTATCTTTTCCGGCAATTTGAGCCTTGTCTCACACAGCCTCAGTTGGAGTTTTGTCACCAAATTTAGAGTGGATCCTCCACAGGTCGAAGGGGCGACAAAAGAGGGCGGTCGTGGGCCGTCCATTTGGGATGTGTTCCAGTATATTCCAGGTTTTTTGTCTTTACTCTCTCTCTCTCCCCTCTCCTCCCTCTCCTCCCTCTCCTCCCTCTCCTTTCCTCTCCCCTCCCTCCTCTCTAAAATCCAAACCCTCTCCCCTCACTCTCCCCTCTCTCTCTCCTCACTCTCTCCCTCCTATCCATCTCTCCCTCCTCTCCATCTCCAGCTGTCGTTTCCCTTGACTGCCGTGAGTTACCGCTTGTTTCCCATGTCTACCAGCAATACTGTTTCATATAAAAGGCAATTGTATATTACATATATAAATTACTATGTTAATATATGCATTATAACTGTAATATATTTTATATAGTTATTATGAAATTTCTCAAATGGTCATTTGCCACGTGGCGGTTTTCTGGACAGGGAATATTGCTGATAATAGTACCGCTGACATTGCCTCTGACGAATACCATATGTATCCGGTAAACCTCTCTCAAATGTGTTTTCACAAACAAGATAAGACAACAATGCTTATCTGCTTATCAACATATCATCAATAAGACGATAAAATAAAACGCTTTTTTTTATTAGTGTGTTTCCCACGAGATGATTCAATATCGAAAAATCGCTTAATTTCGGTTAATTTGATAAGGAACTAAGATCCCAACATGGATTGACATGACAATATTTTTTCTTCGATAGAAATTTGGTCTTCCAAAGATGATAGCCTGTTTTGAATGGCGTTAATCAAAACATGTTCTACACGATTTTTTGTCGCCAGGAAGATGTCAAATTGATGCAAGCATTGGGCATCACCACCTATCGCTTTTCGATATCATGGTCCCGAATACTCCCATGTGAGAACATCCGTGTGAATCTTATTTGTTTCCTAAAACTACTAAGAAAACACATACTTTCCCTTCTATGGATGCCTTCTCAACAAAAAACAAAAAAACAAATAAACAATTTAACATCATACCTTTGTTTCTAATGTTACTCATCATAACGTGGAACGTTTGGGAAGCTTGTTTTTGGCTTAGTCTCCCAGCTGTACAGTACTTGCTGTAGAATTGTTCGCTCAACATTAAACATGTTCACATGTTACAGAAAAACAACACACCTTATTATGTATTAATAACATCCGCATTTGCCTCTTTTAAATTTCCAGTGGGAACAGGACAAGTGAATCCAATTGGAATCCAATACTACAATTCCCTTATCGACTCTCTCTTAGCTGGAGGTATGCATGCTCATATGGTCTCATATCAATTCTTATGACCACTTAAAACCTCACAACGATATTAAACCCAACAACAAAGGTTGAGGGAATTGATTCTTGAAGCCATGAAAAGTTTCCTTCATCACTAAGGGTGCGTCAAGCTGACCTATTCGTGACGTTGACGTGACGTGACAGGCATCCAACCTGCCGTGACACTCTACCACTGGGACCTGCCACAGGCTCTCAATGCTTCCATGGGAGGATGGCTCAACGCTTCCATTGTGTGAGTCAAATTAACACAAGAAAGTGGAAATGCATTGGCATTACTAGTTATATTGAATGTTTAGTTTTGCATAAGAAACAGTTTAGTCAAACTATGCTCATGGAACAGGCTGTTTGTTACCAGTTACAACGGAGGTAAACAAATTTCTGAACAGGTGCAATGGTTACCAAATATTATCACAGAGCAACGTCAACATAGGGTTGTTTTCTCTTCAAATGATCCTTTTATTCCTACATCATGCCAGGGACTATTTTGTTGAGTATGCAAATATTTGCTTCGAAGCTTTTGGAGATCGGGTTCAAAAATGGATCACCTTTAACGAGCCTGGTAATGTGGCAGCTATGGTGAGCCCTTACTTATCTCCTTCATCACTATAGTACATGAATGGGCTTAATCATGTAATTTCCCATGTTAACATCTGAAGAAAAAAGCTAAAAACTATTCCAGCCCTCACAGTAACTTTACGATTCCCATATCGACATTCGAAAGACAACCGTTAGCGGAAACCAATCCGATCCTGACAATCGGTTGTAAACACATTTACTTGCAGGGATACGGAACGGGTACAAGAAAAATGCCTCCTAACCTCTGTTCCAACGTGACAGCTTGTCCCGACGGAGGAAACTCCTCCACACAGCCGTACATTGCGGCACACAACATTCTGAGGTCGCATGCGGCAGTTGTGGGCCTCTACAGGATCAAGTATCAGGTCTACTTGCTCTGACCATCCCATGGGACAAGCATTTAATGGTTATGTGAGAGGTTTTGTGTGGTGTTGTGTGAGAGGTTTTCCAGGGCATTAATTTTGGGTTGGTGATGCAAGTCCGTTATCTGTTAATTTGGCATGTACCATCTCCTAGGAAACTTTGTGAGTGGTGCTTTATATTTTATTTACTTATACAAAAGCGATCGAACACACTCATGCACCATATGTTGTTGATAAATTCCAACATTTGAACCAAGTTTAACATTTGAACAAAGTTCAACATTTGTTCACGTTTTTCTTCAGACACATCAACAAGGGCGAATAGGCATATCTCTGGACACTTTTTATTTGTACCCCTTGACAAACTCTCGTGAGGATCAGGTTGCCAGCGAGAACGGGATGCTTTTCCGCTTTGGATGGTGAGCCTTTCAAGATTCACCATTGTGTGGAGCTTTTTCTTTCGTGCAAGCACTCAAATACCTTTGCATGCCTTCATTCTGATTCCTACCCATCCCTTTCACACAGGTTTGCCGACCCCATACTGTTTGGCGACTACCCTTCTATTATGCGTGAGCAAGTAGGCACACGCCTTCCCAATTTCACCATTGCTGAGCGTTTTTTGCTAAAAGGTTCCACGGACTTTCTAGGACTTAACTTTTATTCTGCACGCTACGCCTCTGCGACAACTGCACCAGCATCTGGGATTCACTCCATTTTAAACGACTCTCCGCATCAAGAACAAGGTATGCTTGGAAAGTGGTAAGATTTTTTAGTTTACCAGCAAATGATTCACGACAATTGCCACTAATGTTTACGATCCTAAAACGCATGGCCATCCGAAACTACATCGTGAATCTCTAATGGTAATTCTCTTTTGAGCACAAAATAGCATTATTAGTACTAATTCTTTTTTTGTTAACGCTAATTCGTTTTGCGGTTCAAAATCTTCCAAGTCATTTGGACCGGAAATATAGTTATTAACACTAAACAGTCCTCTTGCTAATTATTTCTTTCCGCTAATAGCAATTCACGGTGTAGCGATTGCTTGCCACATGCAAACATGAACTACAATTGATTCAAATGGATTTTGTTAAACTTAGGATACATCATATCTGTTGCATAGAATTCAGCATAAAGGTATCTTTCATGAGTCTGCGTGGACCTTGAGTGTATCGTTCATGCCCATTCATTTACAACAAAGGGCATATATTAACTGTATCGGTCATGCCCATTCATTTACAACAAAGGGCATATATTATCTCCTCTTGTAATTTATGCTAGTTTTATGTGGTCCACACAGATTCATGTGCAGAATGCAGTTAAAACTCAAATAGCTTGAAAGTCAATGCCTGGTTTGTAGAACTTCCAATAATGTTGGCATAATGCTTCCTTACTGATTTCGGTATGGAGGAGTGCATTCTAAGGAAAAAACATGCATTGATGAAGCAAGATAGATGAGTTATGCCTGGACTGGAGTTCCATTTTGACATTGATATTATGTTTTGTCCCATGCAGAAACCAATTTGGATGGCGATTTGATTGGGCCACCGGTACATTCATTTCTTGTCTTTGTCTCTTTGGATAAAATGTACCTTTTGAATCCGAATGGAATTCTGTCAATACAAGTGAACAGTCACCAGTACTGCTTGTCTTCGGCAACATTTTGATAGAATGTGTGCTTCATGTTTCACATAAAGTACCAGCATCATCTTTCGTTTCCTTTTTCAGTGCGCAGACCTTAGGTCTAATAAATCTAACAATATTTTTTTTTGGCATTCAAAGGTTACTCCTAACAGGGAAAGTGGTGTTGTTGTAGACTGCATCTGATTGGCTGTATGTCGTACCACCTGGAATCTACTCAATGGTCATGTGGATTGACAAACGATACCGCGGCATCCCCATCCTTGTTACAGAAAATGGTACGGACAACATGACATCTATTTGTCCTGTGCATTCTCGCAGGTGACGCATTTATGTTTCTAGAAGAAAGCCATGTCACCAAAAGGTCTACATGACAAACACACAGCCACATATAGGCAGAAGGGTGTAAGAGAGGGGATAGAGGAGGGGGGAGAACGAGAGGGAGAGGGAGAACGAGAGGGAGAGGGAGAGTGAGAGGGAAAATGAGGGATAGAGGAGGGGGGAGATCGAGAGGGAGAGGAAATGAAAATGTTCCACTTCTAACTTCGAGAGTTTCAAAAGATAGAAAACATGGACAAAAACTTCTTCAAAGACCTGGCAATGCTATTTTCATTTTCTTCATCATCTTAATCATTACAACGAAGTATATTTATATTCTCCGTTTTCTCGTTGATATTGGTCGGCGCAGGTGTGAGTCAGTCAGGAAACTCATCCATCCCTGTTGCTCGCTGCGATCAGTTGCGTGTAGAGTACTATCAATCTTACCTCAAAGAGCTTCTTCAGGCAATCCAGTAAGTTTTCCAGTTGCCAGCCAGCTTTCATGTTTCGAAGATTCAAGAATAAGTAGGTTTCACACCTGAGAACAAAGCTATGAGAAAATTCAAGCTCTCAGAAAAGACTATGATTGGGACATTCTGAATCCGAATAATCTGAATCATAGGGCTTCTCTATGTGCATTACACTACAATACAAGTTATGTAGCTACCTTTTCGTTAATGTTCTGATGTCTAAACATATTTCTCCGTGCACACTTTCTGAATATTAAGGCGAAGTTTACTATGCGAAGATATTTTTTTTACCTTCCGATAGGTGGCCTTCAAAGGAAAGTTGAACTCGTGTGCACGGAGAAATGTCGATTTTGGTGGCTAAAAAAACATGAAGGCTAATACCGGTTAAAGTTGTACGGTAGTGGAGTGAGTATTGTCGTTTACAGCCTGCTTATTCGTTTTAGTGAGAGCTTTGAAGGGGTTCATGTCGTCATTAGGGTATTCAAAGGCATTTTAGGGTTTCTTCTGGTGGATCCGGTTTCTTACGGTTTGCCAAGAACATCCTGCTCGGTGATGTTACTATGGAGTATGGACTGAATTTCTGAATAGCATGTCACTTCATTCATTTTAGTCTATAGCGCGATGTTGTTTGGAATAAGATATTAAGATGCCCTCACGATACGCTGTACACGAACATTGTCAAAACGCTGTATCGTGTATCGTGAAACTATCCTCGGTGGAATTCACTGCCATTTTGAGTTTTTGACGTTTGCGGGCATGTGGTCAAATTTACAGCGATGGCGCAAACGTTCAAGGATACTACGCGTGGACGCTGCTCGATAATTTTGAATGGACGGCTGGATACACCCAGCGCTTTGGAATCTACTACGTCGATTTCACGGATCCGTCACGACCACGCTATCCAAAACTTTCTGCATTCTGGTGGTCGTACTTTTTGCACGCGCCGTAGTAAAATGTTGTGAATTGTTCGGTTTACAGTAATGGTAGCGTAGATCAAGTGACAGGTTTTAGTATGGTTTTGGGTTAGGGCGGAAGTTTGGTCGTTGACGACCTTTTTTGACCGCCGCCAGTTTTGGAGAATCTTGTGGTCACGTCACATAGTAATTGCTAATGTTGGGTATCGAAGACCTATTGCCGATATTCGATATATATCGAATTTTAGGTCTCCGATAATCGATATATCGAATCCATGTACCTAGACGCTAAATATCCGGATATTTATGCGATATTTTTTTTTCCGACCCCCCCCCCCGGTGGCGCGCGCTAAGTGGGGGGGGGGGGTATATTCGTACAATTTTTCGTACTTTAACTGTACGGACATCCATTTTTTGCTATATATATCGCGATAATTTATGTTGGTCCCGGTACGATATATCGAGGTATCTGCTCAATCGATATTCGAAATATCGAATGTCGAAATTATCGCGATATGAATTTACCCGATACCCAACACTAGTAAATGCTACTTACAGTCAAAGACAATTTTAATAGCAAAAACACAACTTTCTTGGGATACTTGCAAAATAAAATTGTAAATGAGAGGTACCCCGTGGGTACAGCTTTGTAAAAAACTTGTACAGGTGCCATAAATGCAAAAAAATGTTTTTCGGTTGTTTTTCCGTCTTAGTTGTTTGTGTACTCGTTTCAATTTATTTCCATGGTTGTGTGAGATCCTGGTCTAATATGTTTGTATCATATGTTTGTATTCAAGAGATTTGCTACATTTTGCATAGGCTAATAGGAATTGATGTTTTTCATAATCGAAAAGGTGATATCCGTTTGAGTGACGTCACTTTATAGAGACACAATCTAATGAAGTGTCTCTATTAGACTAAGCAAGTATCTTAAAGTTGGAGAGGGTTATATAAAAGGTCGAGTGAAAGAGACAAAACACCACAAATAGATTATTTAGAAAGACATAATACTGAAAAAAAATCGTAGGCAACATTTCATGGCCATAATTACAAGACACACATTTAATTTGTCAATTTCAAAACTACACAACGTTAATTTATCGGGGAAAATTTAAAATTGATGAAATTAAAAATAATATAATGTATCTTGCTAACATTTTTTGCTTCTTTTTATATTTATATGTATGTTGCCTTGTATGCTGTCTTGTTCTAAACTTTGGTCTTGGTTTTCTACAAGCTAAGATTAAAATTTTACGATTTTTTTCATTCTATCATCATATTTTGGGTTGAATTTGTAGAATAACTTATATTGTTTTCTTTTAAACAACTAAGATAATAAAAACTCCCTCCTTCCTTCCATCCCTCTCTCCCTCCCTACCTACCTCCCACCCTCGCTCCCTTCGCTTAATCAATATCGCCAATGTATCAACCGATACAAACAGAAGTGGCATATGGCAGAGGTTGCAATCGCATACCCGAATCCGCACCCCATCCGTACACTGCCAGCCGCGTCGGATCCTAAAACGGATTCGGGTGCCAATTTTTGGGGGCCGGCCAGATCCAACCGGGTGATTCAAAATCGAAAAAAATAAATCGGGCGGGTACCCGATTGTGACCTCGGGCATACAAAACAAAGCTCGTCAACAAGCATTCGACCTTTTTCGGATAAACTTGCTCGGTTTCGGCGTGTGCCAAGCCGTACGGTTCGTTTTTGAAACCAGTATTGAGATTAACAAACCAATTTAGATCGTTGGATCTTGTTGAATCAAACAATTCAAACCGTCAACCGTCCACACTCCTTTAAAAGCATATATTAACGTAGAGATAAACTATAATTACGAAATTTATTTTAGGTTCGAGGGTCAAAATTAAGGGTGTCGAATTAGTGTTACTAAGGGTGAAGTTCCATTAGGACATTTTATAATTGTACGACCAAATTTACAAGATGCTACAATTTGAACGATGTTCCATTGCACAGAGTCTGTAATCCACGTGTTCATAATTTAGCGGTACCACGTGAGTTAAGAAAATAGGTGTGAAAATCGATGTGAAAACCGTCAATGATTTTCACACCGACCAAAAATCTTCATTTGCGTACCATGTACATGCGTACCAGGTCATCGTGCAACAAAACTGTTGTACTCTTTGTAGACACCTAGTTAGATACCACCTCATTTTTTTAAGGTTCTTATTTTTTAGCGTGATGAAGGAGCGTTTCCATAAATAGTGTGACAAATGGGCGCTAACAGAAATTGCATGACGAAAGTGCGTTACGACATTTCATTTGTATTTTTTGTCAAATTTTTGAATATCGTGTGCGATTTTTTTTTATTTCCGTTTGTTGCCAACTTGACACGTATGCTCATTATTCAACGTGTCGCGACTCAAATTTTTCTGTAATTAATGATGTTCCTCCTCAAGGTACATCGCCATTTACAAAAACTTTGAAAGCGAATGCTTCGCGAAAAAATATCGAACGTCCATTGTTAACTCTTAGACTTTTGGAGAATATTGACAAGATTCTATGTAATGTTGTTTTCTGGATAAAAACAAAATTAGAGGTACGACATAGTACGAAAAAGGTTCGAATCTTTATTCAAATTATAGACCTTTGGTTGTCTTTAAAGAAACCTTTAAATAGGCTGACTTTCCGTCCGTCTGCACCCGTAAACGGCGTGTCCCTCGGCCGACGTCACCAAACAGGTAACTTTGTCCTTTGGGCGACCTCAACGATCAGGTCACATTCGAAGTACCCCCTCGCTTATCGTTTTTAATCGTCAGATCTTGGGTGCTCGAACTTGTCAATTAAAATAGATGAAATCGCCACCTGCAGTAATGCGTCTTCAACTGTCTATCGTTCGTTCGTGACTGTCTGATTTTCGTCAATCCTTGTGTTGTTAAGGGTCTCGTCTACAAATGCCCGTACAAACATCTTGAATAACATCTTGAATAGTACAAAAAAATACCTAGACGTTTTGATAATTAGGACGCGGTCCATGCGCGTGTCAAAAGGCATGATAAAGGGGCATGATAAACGGGACGTTGTCTAAGTTAGATCTTGGTTGCTCGATCTTGTCAACCGGTTTGCGTCAACCGTTGTGTTGTTATGGGTCGCGTCTACAGCGAATAGTACTTTGACGTTTTCATAAACATGACACGGTTCAAGTGTAACGGGTATGAAAAACGGGCATGACAAACAGAACACTGTCCAAGTTCGTACACTGTCCAGGTTCGTGTAACGGGGCATGAAAAATAAGGCAGAGTTCATGCCCGTGTAACGGGTGTCGCTTACTAGTTTTTGTAAACAACCTCACTTTTCGTCTAATGGAACTTCACCCTAAGACTACAGTAATAACGATTTACGGTGTACAGTTAATTTTGTCAATTGTAGTCAAAATAAGGTAAATATGAAGTGCTCCCACATCATTTTAGTGCGCGTTTCGCTGATCGAAACGAGCCCATTGGTTTTTGAAACATATGCCCTTTTAAACCGTTTGCGGTTAACTAAATCCGAATTGGTGAAACCCAATTTTCTTCGGTTCGACATGGTTTCATAGTGTACTCATCGGAAAAAAAAAATCACTTCTGCATTAAACGGACGATCGAATAATGTACGGATTTTCGAGCACCGACTTTTTTGATTTCTATTGAAAAGTAAGCTTTAGTAAGTCTTAGAAATTTGAGTCTAGGACTTAGAAAATTATTGGAATACCAACTGTTCAATATTGACCAAATTTAGTATAGATTTTTTGTAGTATCTACACGAATAGTTATCCTTTAGTAAATTAGTGTGTAGGGCCGCTAATGAATGTGGACGTGATAAGAATCACCCGGATTTTTAGGGTATAGATATTGTTAGTGGACAATTCTGGTCCAAACACTTAGATTTTTGTCAGTAGGGTGTTTGGTGGACCATGTACATACGTTTTTGATGTTTTCTAGATCTTTAAGATGTTTTTTAGATCTTTTGAGTATTTAGTTCAATTAAGATTGATCAATTCAATACAGAATGTACATTCTACACAAGAATTAAGGAAATGAGAGCACTGAGTACAGTTTAAGGTGTTTTATGCTCTATTGTCTCTAATTTGCTTGTAGTACATGTTTGTTTGGTTGAAATACCTTTCCGTTGGTTGCCAACTTGACAAGTATGCTCATTATTCAACGTGTCACGACTCAAATTTTTCTGTAATTAATGATGTTCCTCCTCGAGGTACATCACCATTTACAGTAACTTTAAAAGCTAATGCTTCGCGAAAAATATCGAACGTTCATTGTTAACTCCTAGACTTTTGGAGAATATTGACAAGATTCTATGTAATGTTGTTTTCTAGATAAAAACAAAATTAGAGGTACGACAAAGTACAAAAAGGTTTGAATCTTTATTCAAATTATAGACCTTTGGTTGTCTTTAAAGAAACCTTTAAATAGGCCGACTTTCCGTCCGTCTGTACCCCTAAACGGCGTGTCCCTCGGCCGACGTCAGCAAACGGGTAACTTTGTCCTTTGGGCGACCTCAACGATCAGGTCACATTCAAACTACCCCCTCGCCTATCGTTTTTAATCGTCAGATCTTGGGTGATCGAACTTGTAAATTAATATAGATGAAATCGCCATCTGCAGTAATGCGTCTTCAACCGTCTATCATTCGATCGTGACTGTCTGATTTTCGTCAATCCTTGTGTTGTTAAGGGTCGCGTCTACAAATGCCCGTACAAACATCTTGAATAGTACAAAAATTACCTAAACGTTTTGATAATTAGGACGCGGTCCATGCGCGTGTCAAAAGGCATGATAAAGGGGCATGATAAACGGGACGTTGTCTAAGTTAGATCTTGGTTGCTCGATCTTGTCAACCGGTTTGCGTCAACCGTTGTGTTGTTATGGGTCGCGTCTACAAATGCTTGTAGGGACGTCTAAAGCAGCGAATAGTAATTTGACGTTTTCATAAACAGGACACGGTCCAAGTGTAACGGGTATGAAAAACGGGCATGACAAACAGTAGTGTTGTGTATCGGTAAGGATTTGCCAACAACCGATATAGGCCTTTTTTTCGGGTATCCGATAATCGATATATTGGTACGATATATCGACATCTGTCTTATCGCCGATAAGTAGCCGATAATATCGGGTACTTATCAGCGATAATGCCGATAACGATAACTATCGGCGATAACTATACGGACCGTACAGATAATTGTACGGCATGTACACTCAACTGTACGTCTTATTCCCCGGACGTGTACAAGCACAGATAGTACAGTAGCCGCCATGAGATCTGTACGGTTTTGATACGGATCTAGTAAAAACGATGTTCCTTTCACATTCGACGCCATGGCTTTGTCCTTTTATTCCTGAGATCCATTGGGACATGCCACGTGTCAATCTGTCGACTTTTTTGACATAAGCTGCCAAAAAAGCCATTCCGGGATGCCGGCGCTCAAGCTGGCCCGTCTGCTCGTGTTTTCTCATTCCAAGTTGTCCGTTCGATTCCGGCGACGGGCAAAATGTTATTTTGCGTCCGTTGTACTTTTGTGTCCGCCGTCCTTTTCCAGTTCCATGTTCACCAGTTTTTTAGTAAAATTACGTACGTCGCCGTAATTTTTTTGTTCAGTTAACCGGCCAACGTTTATACGCTGCATTATCCGTGATAAATTGCAGTTGAGCGGTAACGGAACATATTTTTATACGTGGCATTCCACGCTATATAAAATCAATAAAATAATACAGTATGTTATAAAGTACTATTGTATGCATACTATATATTTTTTAAGTTACCGCCGATATGGAATTGTTGGTCCCGGACCGATATATCGGAATCTCTGACCGTTCGATAACCGATAACTATCGGTATCGGTGTTATCGCGATAAGTTTTTTACCGATACACAACACTAACAAACGGAACACTGTCCAGGTTCGTAGACTGTCTAGGTTTGTGTAACGGGGCATGAAAAATAAGACACAGTTCATGCCCGTGTAACGGGTGTCGTTTACTAGTTTTTGTAATCAACCTCACTTTTCGTCTAATAGAACTTCACCCTAAGACTACAGTAATAGCGATTTACGGTGTACATTTAATTTTGTCAATTGTAGTCAAAATAAGGTAAATATGAATTGTTCCCATATCATTTTAGACCGCATTTCGCTGATCGAAATGAGCCCATTGGTTTTTGAAACATATGCCCTCTTAAACCGTTTGCGGTTAACTGAATCCGAATTGGTGAAACCCGATTTTCTTCGGTTCGACATGGTTTCATAGCCTGTTCCCATCGGAAAAAAAATCACTTCTGCATTAAACGGACGTTCGAATAATGTACGGATTTTCGAGCACCGACTTTTTTGTTTTCGAAAATTTTCGGAAAACCGTACAAACTAACTTCCTCAAAAAATTGGGGGATATTGAAGTCGGGTTAAAGTATAGTAGCGTATTTCTGTGAAACAGACCAACGCTAACCCGAAAAGCTGACGTAGCAAAAACAACATCCTAACGGCTATTTCGTTGTTTTCGCGTTAAAAATTTGCAGGACTTTGAACCATCGTCGTCGTCCTTGAACATAATAAATTTGAAAATCTACAGGTTTGTTTCGCACATTTGTTTAATGACGTCAAAGCGGGTGACGTGTTAGAAGACACCTTCATTCGAAGTTACGTGCCGAAATTTTGGTGTGAACAAGACTCGTTTTCCGATGAGTTATCGGAAAATCATCGGAATGGGCAAAAAGTTACAAATGCTCCGGTGGGAACAAGCTATCATAGCCCGTTCCCACCGGAAAAAAATTCACTTTCGCAACAGACGGACGTTCGAAAAATGTACGGCTTTCCGAGCACCGACTTTGTAGATTTCGGAAGTTCTCGGAAAACCGTACAAACGAACTTCCTCAAAATATTGCCGGATATAGAAGTAGGGTAAAAGTTGCGTCTTTCTGTGAAACAGGCCAACGGTAACCCGAAAAGCTGACGTAGCAAAAACAACATCCGAACGGCTATTTCGTTGTTTTCGCGCGAAAAATCTGCAGGACTTTGAACCACCGTCGTCGTTCTAATGACGTGAAAGCGTGCGATCTGATTAGTAAGTTTGAAAATCTGCAGGTTTGTTTTCGCGCCTTTATTTGATGACGTCAAAGCGTGTGACATGTCACAAGACACCTTCAATCGGAGAAAAAACCCAAAATTTAGGTGTGAACAAGACCCGATTTCCGATGAGTTTTCTGAAAATCATCGAAATGGGCAAAAAGTTACAAATGCTCCCGTGGGAATACGCTATCAGTCTAAACCGGGCTGAGTGGTAAAACGAAACGAAACGAAACGAAAGGGGAACGACATTAATAATTTGTTCGCCACTTAATACATATTTTCTCCGTACACACTTGTCGGATTGTGGATCTGACGGTTGCGATTGAAAGGTAACAATCTCAGCTTCCGATTGGCGGTCTCAAACTGAAAATCTGACAAGTGTCTACGGAAGAAAATATGTTTTTAAGCGGCGAAAAAACATTAACACTAATAGCGATACTCGGTGTACTGTTACCGGCATCCTTGCCTGTTCGCCGTACGGAGGTACGATTATGTACGCAACCCTAAAACCACCCGAAAGCATGGATGGTCATTTCATGAGAATGTGGACTGCAATGGGGTGCATTATATCCACGAAAACCTTATCTCATATCCACGAGAAACCTGACTACGGGTAAACCTGGCAGCCGATTTAACCTTTGAAATTCTACGGCTTGAGAAATCCCGGAAATTATGGGATATACACAGAAGGGTGGAAAACATGAGGCACACGACAAAAGCATTCACATAATCGCAGTTCAGTAAAGTACAGTCCTGTACTGCACTGATTGAATTACAGTGTATTGTTTCGCACAGTTTTAAATTTTGAATCATACACCGCGTATCGTTATTGGCTTCCATGGTTTTTTAAACCACTTTGATCACTATTCTCCGTGCACACGTATCCACTTTCGTTTTTGAGACCGCCGATCGGCAGATAAGATCGTTTAACTTTTCATAACAGCCGTCCGATTAACAGTATGATATGTGTGCACAAAAAAAAGATGATAAAAGTGGAGAAAAAAAAATTGTACTGTCTACCGATGTACGGTGTACTGAACTCCGCCTCACTTCATAAGCACCACACTCCACCTTCACTACTTACAATCCGTTACTCCACCCTCAAACCCTAACTTTCACTTCTTCCTTCCCTCCCTCGCTCCTTTTCAAAATGGCTTCTCTCGCCATGGCCGCCACTCTCCCAGCCGCCGTTGCCTCCTTCGCTTCTGGCAATGTTGCCCGCAAGTTTGGAATTACCTCCAACAAATCTCGCGTCGTGGCTGCTTACAAGATCAAGTTGGTGACTCCCGAAGGTCCCGTAGAGTTCGAGATGCCTGGCGATGAACACATCTTGGATTTTGCTGAGAGCGACCAGGGTCTTGACTTGCCCGCCAGCTGCAGAGCCGGAGCTTGTTCATCTTGTGCTGCAAAGATTGTCAGCGGAACAGTTGACCAGAGTGAGCAGTCTTTCCTTGACGATGATCAGATCAAGGATGGATGGGTGTTGACTTGCGTCGCTTACCCGACCTCAGATCTTGTGCTCGAGACTCACAAGGAGGACGATATGTAAGAGGAGAAATATGTTGGAGTTTATTTAAGAAGGACGATGCATTTTGTTTTAGTTTTGTTTTTAGCTTTTAATTTAAGCTGAAACGTGAGGGAGAACTTTTGGTGGAACCTGCTGAAATTGGCATTGTGCGGCCAACCAAAACCTTTTTTATTTAGCTTTTTAGGCAGCCGGAGGCTATTTATTTAAATGATTTGCAAGCTCCAAAAAAATGGACGGATGTGTATCCAATCTTTCAATATAATAGGAAGCCGTTTGTGCTTTTTGTAATTTTTTCATAGTGTTTGTTTTTTTGTGTTATTTTAATGGTGTTTTTGCTTTATTTTAATGTGTTTGTTTATTTTCAAATCACTTGTGCTTTTCTCAACCATTCTTGCATATGTTTCTGAATTTCAAGTGAATGTTATGGTGTGTTATATAATTGTATTTCATGTTACTTTCATTATGATTTTTGGTCACCCTTGTGTGTTGTTAGTCACAGCTATCTTGTTCATTTTCCCTCCCTGTTTTGCATATCTTAAAGAATTTTCTGTGAGTCAATAGAAATTGACTTGTACAAGGTAGACAGAGAAATAGAAAGGATGGTGAACACGTACATTATCATTTGTATTTCCTTTTTAAGAATATTTGAGCAGCTTTTGTTAGATAATGGCTGAGGTTCATGGTGTGATTTGGTCGTTGTTGTTTTATTGTTGTAGGACTATCTTTACACATTTGGTATGCTTTATTTGCTTATTGACTGAAATGGAGATAGGAGAGGGGAGGGATGAGGAAAGGGAAGCGGAGAGAAGGATCAAGAAGAGAATGGGTGAGGAAAAAGGCAGCTGGCTAATAAATGAGAGAGGGTGGTTTAAGTCATATTTTATTGCTTCTTCAGTAAATGGGGTGAGGGAAGAGGAGGGGGAAGAGGAGAAAGAAGCGAAAAAGAGAAGGGGGCAGTGAATGGATTTTCTCATGATTCCCCGATTAGGAAACATAATTTATAATCAAGAAAAGATGACAGTGAGGGAAACGGGGAGAAGTCCATTATATTTTTTTTTAGGCACAAACATATCTGGAAAATCACCGATCAGAATTATCACCCTAAAAAGTGCCAAACGACATTGTTGAATGCCCTGGTTCTGTTAGGACCTTGAACTGTCTGAGAATTAGTTAATTGGCCACCACGACACAAAAGCAAAGTTTTCCTATATATCACAAGAAGACAAGTGATAATGAAAAAGAAAAGCATTGACAGGATGAGGAATGAAATCATCAACGTGAGAGTCTTGCACCAAACCATACAAGAATCACCAATTCACGCAATAAACTGTCAAATCACAGATGACCTTCAATTTTGCAATGAAACTCATTGGGTCTTTTCCATTTATAAGTTCAGTTCATTGTCTGCACAAAAAAAATGGTCAATTTCACAACATTCACAGGATAATTAATCCTTTTGACAATGGCGAGGTGATTGGACAATGCAACCTAATTTTCTTTGATATTCATGGAACCTATTAGCCAAGCTTACTAGTTTCTCAAATAATAATTTTTTACCACGAAAATTGGAAAAAAATAATCAAAAGAAAGAGGAGAATTCACGGTATCCGTATCCTGATAAAAGAATGTTTACACTTTCTCTGTAGAGGCCAAAACTGCGGTAGATTTCCAAAGAAATTGGAAAGAAACCCTAAATATATACAGACTGAAAGGGCATGTAGATGCCCGTGCTAGGGTTTTAATTGCCCTACATGATCGAGGTATGATGGGTTGAATGTTTTTTCTCCCAGCTGTCGGTCTCTATGAGCCCCCTCTTTCTTTTAACAACATTGTAGGAACTCCGTAGCAAACTGGGGCAGCTCCAATGAGATGCTTTAATCGACAAGCGTCACGGGCCTTGACAAGAGCTGTGCTCAAACACGCATTAGGAGATAGAGCCTCCACACTTTTTCCTGACCCGTCGACCATACATCCTATCCTAACAACATCATCAACAACATCTGCCGTACATTTTACCCCTCTGCCGTTTCCCTCTTCCGTTTGTTTTCCCTTCACTGCCTGTTGTTTCGTGACCGCTTTGCCTTTACTACTGCCTCTGCTATCTTTGTTGTCTTCCACTACTCTTCTTGGACGCCGATCTTCTGACTGGCTCTGATCATTAAGTACAGAACTATGATACATGCTCTCTTCGTTCGTACAGTTCCGTTGCCGTTGGACGGATCCATAGTTCAACCACTCCTCCAAAACGGCCCGACTGAAACGGTCGATGTCTCCGTCAGTGACATCCCACAAATTTGCAACTGAAACAGGACACCCGGCCATAAAATAGGCTAAGGGGATCCCTACAGGCTCGTAATCTCCTCTATTAGAAAGCTTTCCGCTACTACAGCCCATCAGAAAGGAGGCTGCGCACTTGTGAAGTTTACGAATACTTTTCGAAGGTAGAAATTGGGCACCTAGAATTCACAGGAGCCAAAAGTTATCAGTTACTAAACCGGAAAAACGGTATCAAGAAAGCTACCAACTGAAAACTGAACCGGAAAATGACATGAGAGGGAGACGGATACGGAGACGGAGATGGAGAGGGAGAGGGGGAGGGAGAGAGGCGGGAGGGAGAGGCAGTGGAAGGAAAAGACAGGAACAGGGACAGGGACAAGGACAGGGACAGAGACAGGGAGAGGGACAGGGAGAGGCGAGGGAGAGGGAGAGGGAGAGGAGAGGGAAGGGAAGGAAAAAAAAATGCTGCATCGAAAAGTAGATGTGATAATTTGCATAGCACAAGTTGATGGGATGTCTGGGGATTTCTTACCACTCCCGTGGCCACAATATACAAACAAGTCGTGGTCCTGAAGTGCCGTCAAGTACTCATCTGCGCTTGGAATTTGCCCAACAATGCCCTGTATTTGATACAAACATCAAATCAATAAGTCAATATCAGTAAATATTGGTCGATATCGATAAATATTTGTCTATCATCAGTCAATAATTGGTGAGGAAGACGCGAGTAAGCTAGTGAAATTCCAGAAAACCTACCACCCAGGAGTATCTCAACCTTCCATTGTATAAAAAAAAAACAAAAGCAGAGCATGAATTACTGTCCATGTAGTCAACAAACCCCTGTTAGTCTAAAAATTGAAACCTCTTTGTGATGCTATCTTTGATAAATCAAGAATGAAAAAGACTACCAAGAATTAGTGGCAATACTGTATCACAAGTTATAAGCTTATGCTTCTACATATAGACACATAAACTGGATGAGAGTTGTAAAACGACAACACTGAAAAAATTGCCGGTCAAGAGCTCACCTGCCACGTCTGTTGAGTTTCAAACCAGGTTTTGAAAGCAGCTTCAGTTGCTACTAAATCCCCGCTTGGGTTTAGAAGATAAAAAGCATTTTTGGGGTCAACTGCAGGAGGAATGTATTGCCATGGAACCAGATCTTGTGGAGGAGGACCAGCCTGTTCATAAAGCCTTTGACAATTGGAGGTATCCAGTCGGTTTATGGAGTGGGTATTAGCAACTTGTATAGGCAGTTTGAAAGGTTTATTTAAGCTGTACTTGGTAGCTGTTGAGAATTGAGAATGAGAAAGGAGAGCCAAAGTGGATGCCAAATTGGGCATTCGATAAACACGCTCGCCTCGCAGTGAGGGAAGACTTTCCCAAGGAAGAGCCTGGAAGGAATAAGATGCAGTCAGAACAGCCTAAATGTGGAGCAGTAAAATAAAAAAAACCGATAGAGAGAGGTTTGACATTTCACATAAGATACAAAAGCTGCCCTTGAAAAATGTGGACCGACTGTATGCTCCTTGAGAATAGTAAGAAGTATAACATCGAACACCTTCGAATTCAAAAGACACGTCTTCGGTTAAAATGTATTTACAATCTAGGAGCAAAGCTCTGAACGGTAACCTTGATCAAAAATAGCACAAGAAACAGTTTATAAAATGTCACTGGAATGAGCCCTTATAAATACCAACGGAAATGGCCCACTATTCTACATTCACATCCCCAATCATAGAGCATTTTCAAATAAAAGCACCACAACTTTGAAAGCAAGATCTGTGAATCAAGCTGCACCTGTAGATTGGCATCCAATACGAGCTCGATAGGGTGCTGCGCCGCGTGCTCCTCAAAAATTTCTGCAATATGAAGATTCTTGAAACTCTCTAAATTTTTTCGGTCCTTCTGCTTTCCTTCCGTTGAATTCTCCCTTACGTCCTCTTTCCCTCCAGCGTCCCAAAGTTGCCTTTTCCACGATGATGCATTATGCACTTTAATTATAGCCCCGGTAACGTCTTCAACGAGCTGCTTTTGCGCCAATTTCCATTCCCTCGCCTTCTTTCTCTCCACCACTTTCCGCCCAGTATTCTGAGGCAGTTTCTGCCCTTCCTGTGACCGTCGGATTGTACCTATAGTGTATTTCAAGACTTCGTGACTTCCGTCCTTCACCTGCTCTTCTGATAATCTTCCAGCACCAAGGACAAGTAATCGAACCATTTCCTCCACTAAAGGTGAAGCCTTCACTTTTACGCTATTGTCAAGGCCTAACTCCATCTGAACTTTTTCCATCATCATAGAGGATATGCTCTCACCCACCCCACGGAGCTCTACTGCTATTGAGATGTCAGAAGGTTCCGGTAAAAGGAGACACTTCCATGCGCCCAACCAGTCATCTTCCATTTGCCTGTAATAAGAAAAAGGAATCGATGTCAGATATGTACCAAAAAATTGATCATTGTACACCGAGAAAATGAAAAGTTTATATCGGAAAAGACTTAAATCAATCAAAATCAGCACAGGAGTAAAAACAAATATACATCTGATTGGAACTTTCCTGCACAGCTGAATTTCTTCTAAATTCTGGACAGAGAATCTTCGGCACCAACAAATGGCACAGTAAAGAGCTGACAACATATAGACGGAGTAAGGAACAGAGTTGGTGTCACCCATAAACATTTAGGCACTTAAACTACGTAGGGAATCATGTGACAACTTTTCCAGCTTTTCTGAGCTTCAAAGTTCAAGTCAGTAGACAAAGTCAGTAGCAAAGTCAATGAGACCTGATGGAACAGCCTATGATCAATGAAAATATGCAAATTTTACCTTAGGAAAGCTTGCAAGCGAAGGTCCAAATTCAATCGCCATTCCCACCAGTGAGACTTTTCTGCCTTTGTCTCCACCTTCACTGTGCTGCTTGTGGAATCCTTACTTTCATCCATAATGGTTGTGAACACCGATAGAAGCTTATCCGTTTTGCAGCTTGAATCTTCCACATAGACGGGGTTTTTACCTCCGTTTTTCTTCTCTGCCTGGCTTTGGGAAGTCCCATCTCGAGCATCACTTTCCTCGTCACTTTCAGATGATACGAAACATCTCGAGGATCCTGACTTGTCGTTGGGGACGATTCTAGAAGTGCTGGTGTTGCTGGAAGCATCATTGGAGTCATCATATTCTGCAAATGTACAGTCATATATCGAAGAAAATAATAAGTACCTTTTAAACGGTGAAACTCAAAATAGTCCCTCTAATATCTCGGGAACAGAGCTAGTTGACAAGCTTTGGTGTCCTTCATGAGTAGTATGACGAGTCATCTAAAAATTCAGACATGACAACAACTGTGAAATGAGAAAGCGCGGCGTTTTGAAAGCTTGTTAAATTACCAAACAGTTTGACGACCCTAAGTACAAGGCCACCTAGGTAGGAGGTTGTTGACCATCATGGAAAATCTATGTGGTGAACGTAATAAGGATTCACTTATCTCCGCTTCATTAACTCCTTTTTTTTCAATAACTTTTCTTAGATTGATTGCCATCTTTTTTTTTTATTGCAGTTTGTGAACTCTCACCCTCATATTACCAGATTGTTCCGGGAAACGACAACCTTAGCCAAAACTGGACTGGCATGTCTTTTGGCAAAGTCAGGTCACTCAGGTGCGATCTAACAAAAGTCTATAGTTATAAGCCCAAGTTCCTTTTTAATTGCAGTGTCATCAACTACACCTGTGACAGTTGTGTTTCCTGTTTGGAGAGATACTGCAATCAGCACACTTGACAAGTATACTTAATCACAGTTTCTGTCACAACCTTGGGCCTCTCCACCTCATTATCTTCATAATGGAGCTTTCACTGGCTTTCCCACAAAGGCAGGTAACAAATATGCGTGAACAGAACACTCACACTCCCACTTTTTATGAAACTCACCTTCAGAACCATCAACGAAAGATGGCAGCAACATCACCACTGGAGTTTTCCCGTTGGTGACTCTCGAGACTAAGAGCCAAGGTGAGTTGAAAGCTCTGGACTGACCATCACTTTCCAAAAGTGTTGTAGGGACCAATCCAGCCCTGTTAAGATCGACTGCACTAATACAGGTGAGGGCCATTCCTACTGGTAGCTTTGAAGACACGTGAGAGGTAAAGTATTGTTGCAGGTTGGAGTGCCCAGCTGCAAATGAAGAAAGCCTGTGAAGAATAAACGAGTGAGACAACGGTAAGGCTTCAGCAATTCTGAAAAACTAAACAACAAGAAAAGTTCAGAACAGGGATATTCTTTCCTTTGCCAGTCATTTTGCAGAGCCAGAAAATGTTGCTGCATTTGCGAAAACCATGACTTCAAATTCCTGACATGAGATCCCATGACAGGCTTGCAAAAATCTTTCTCCTTTTCTTTGCATATTCCTTACTCCCTCAATCCTTCTAGCCTATTAAGTAAATAACTCTAATTTGAGAGTGTGTTTTTGACCCAAAATCATAAATTAGTTTAAAGAACATTACTTAAATAAGTGTCCCTTAACGGGCCACGTGACAACATAATTTAGTGTATTTTGTTTAAATAATGTAATTCATCAACCCTAATAGCGATGGCTGGTGTACCTTACCTTAAATATCTTAGCATGCTCTCGTAGCATTGTTTAGTTACAGTGTTGTCAGATAATGGAGTCACGTTCTGCAAACACCCTTTATATCATGGATGTCACAAAGAAGGAATTTCTGTATGTGTTTTACATACATTTGAACTTAGACAAACAGTAGGCAACTAAAGACAGGAATCAGGAAAAAGCAAAGCACTCAAAATTCCCGGATTACTGACAAGAATTGGGATGCCAATGTAAGCAAATTGTGGAGTCAAAGGAGCACTTGTAAGACATGGAAATAGCAATTGGGGACAATTTCAAATATGCTGGTCAAGGAAACGACATTCGCCGATATTTTCTCAGCTAGCACAGGTTCCCTAATTTCCACGGCATCAAAACCACTTTTAGGCTACAAGGCTCTCGGACTCTCTGGACTCTCTGGACTCTCTGGACTCTCTGGACTCCCTGGACTTGGTGATGAAAAAAGCATATTGCTACCACATACCTTACCACCTTCCTCATTAAGGTCACGTAGCTTAGATTCCACTACAGAAAGATGTTGTTCCTGAGAAGTCACTCCAATTGAAACTCCATGGAAGAATGCTCCAGAAGATGTGAAACCTTCTGGATCAACTGGTAAGAATGATTGCAACCACTCGTTGCCCACCGGATAAGAGCAAAGAATTGCCAGAAGGATTGCTACCTGCAAATCAAAGTGGATAACATTTGGGTTCATCAGTAAGACATTACCATAGCCAAATCTAAAAGAGGATCTTTTGATAAGTGGAAAGAAAACTATAACTCAAGCAGCAATCAGTTGGATAAGCTTTTACAGCCACCAATAATGCATTGTTCTTCGACCTGTAATCCGAAAGCGAGGCAGAGCCTAGCAAATTAGCTATTACCTCCTTCAGCAACAAGGAAACGTGAAGGCATAACTTAAATGCACGATACAGCCATTTCAAAGGTTTGCATTCGTCTCCAATCTTATCAGACTTGCTGATGCTTTGCATGTCATAACAAGAGCGCCCATTTTTCCGATAGCTCTCTTGGCAGTGTTGCCTTAAAAACAAACGACTTCTATTCAGGAGAATAGATGCTTCCTCAAATGGGTGGTAGACATTGTTGGTCTCCACATTTTGTGCATCAGTGTTGCCCTCTGAAGCGGAGCTGCTCCGAGTTATATTTGCAGCCAAATAAAAGCATTCATCAGCTTGTTTTAGGTGTCCAAGAGAGATATGACACTTCCCTGCGCAAATGCAGTAAACAGGAATCAGAAAGAAAGGATTTGATCATCAGTTCCTAACTTTATGAGCCCCTGCTTGCTCTGCATTGCATAAGACCTGACGCAGGAACGCTTCAACTGAATGCGTTGAGTTGCAGAACTTGATATGATGAGAGATTATTACTATTACCCCTACCCTCAACTCAAACAAATACCAGCTCGGCTGGCTTTCTAAAAGCTGATGCAGACAGCAGTCAGCCGTATCAAAATTGAGAGTAATGACTCGACATACTATAGCGGGGAGACACATGAAAAGCAAAGAAAGTTCCCAAGCCTCCACCAATAGAATCGGGAATATGCAGGGCTTACCTTGTTGAACAAGGACTTTCCCTAATTCCTTTTCAGCCCGAAACTGCCAGATGCTCATCGACCACTTGTCGCCAACATCACCTGTTTCAGACCGTGACAACCAAACGATCAAGTCATCAGTTGCCTTCGATTTGAGAAGCTCCATATCTATAACATATGTTGCTGTGCATTCTGCATTACATTGGACTTCCGGATTCGTTTCTGAGTTGGATGACCGTGGAATCGAAGGTGCTCCTTCAGTAGTGTTTGTCCTCCTGGTGCAAACCTCCGTTTGTGGTCCTGACCTCAGAGTTTCCCTCCAGTTTACAGTCTTCATCCTCAGATTTTCCTGCCCCCTTCTCATCTCACATAGACGTCGGCTACGATGGTCAAAACATTCGTACTCCTCAGATGAGAAGACACCATTTCTCCCGATCTCGATGTTTTCAGCGTCTTCGATGGCTTTCTTGTTCACCTTCACCAGACGGGTTCTAGAGTTTCTCTGCGCATTTGTGGTTTGCATAGAGATTCCTTGGAGAGCTCCACGTTTCTCAGATAAAGTCGTCACGTTTTTACTAGACGGCTTCTTTGTCTCCTTCACGCTATTGTCAACCCCACATTTCTCTCTCCAGTGTGCTCGTCCACTTTCCGCCTTGAAATCAGTATCACCTTCACTTTCTGAAAGCTCAATCACCTCAACCTCTTTTTTTACTCTTGCTCCTGATTTCTTTCGAAGCACCCGAGGCTGCGGTTTCCCTGCGTCAGATCCTTTAACTGCTTTTTGAGAATGGACATCTCCAGAAATACATGAACTTGAGGGCTTCTTTGCACAGGTTTTAGCGCTAGTTTGACGTTTACTTCTCCTGTTTACCTCCAGCATTTGTGTCCCATCCTCTAAAGACTCCGCTTCTCGGCTGCCAACCCCACTCATCTTTTCTCCACCTCCACATCGTTCACTGTCCAATGAGATACCAGCAACATTTGTTTCCCTCCTCTGCTCATCAGCTCTCGACCGTTGATGGAGCAATTTAGTGTGCTGTGGAAAGAATCGCCCTACCAAACTCTCTGCAGCCGTATAGTGCGTGAGAGCTTCAAAGACAGCCTCTCTACTTGGTGGATGTAACTTACGAGATGCAGTATTCATTTCCTCCTTTTTACCACATGTATCTGTCCCTTCTAAGGCTCCAGCTACTGCTGGCATACAATCAAACAAGACTGTGGGCTGACAGGTTTCCTCGAGTTTCTTTACAGGACCATCAGTTCTCCTTCTTGCCAAATCCCCCATGCGTCTATCGAGCTCTGCCTGAGATAAGACCCAGCAGGGCTGGCAGTTTCCCGGAAAATGCATCTCCTGCAATGTCTGCAAGGCACCTCCTGCTGCATGGAATTGCTTGGCCGCAGAAGTCCATTTATGCTTCTTGCGATAAGTTTCTCCTGCAGTCAAACAGTTACAGTCAAAGACTGTCAGTGCAAATATCGCAAGTGCATGCACAATCCACTATTCATACGGTGTGCACTATTCATACCCGCTACAAATCTGCCTAATAATTATTTTCTGAACTTGAACAAACGGAAAATTTGGGAAATGCTCATGATTCAACGCAGACTGCCGAATGATAAAGTGATCTGACCGAGTGCAGATGCAAAGGCTGCTTGAAGGTGCCAAAGCTCGAACGCCTTTGCGATTCGATAGCCGGCTGTAAAATGACTTTCAGCTTCCTCTACTAAACCGGTCAGCTCGCAAACATAGCCCATCTGCAAAAGAATTGAACAATGGGGTTCATTCAAAGTCTTGAGCTTCCATTTCATGGTTTGAAGACAAAAAACAGTTTTGATGGTTACGAGACAAAAAATAAATTACCTTGAAGAAGAGAATTAAAAAAAATCTAGCATGTTCCTGTGTAAACAGCTACTGGCTTTTACTTAAAGATGCCTCACATGGATTATACCTCTAAGTAAGTGAGCAACTATCAACAAGACATTGCTACTGTGACGACTTTGATAAGACCATAACCTTTTTTTCTCACACACAAAGGAAAGAGGGCGACAACAACTGGAATGGTTGAATAAGGACCAAAAAGTGAAGAAGATGAGGGGAGGAAGGGAGGGAATGAGAAAGACGAAGAAAGAGCAAAGAGAAATCAAAGAGCACAAAGAGTTGCCTGGGACCTGGCAGACCTCGGAAGTCATGGTTGACCAATGTTACTTCACCTGGTGTAAGCTCTCCAGATAGTCTCCAAGGACCCGCCATTGAGTAGGAGGAATGCCCCCATCATTGATAACCTCGTCCAGCTGACCAACTCCGAAAACAGGCCAAGTGGATTTAACACCATCTCCAGTTGAAGAAAACTGTTTGCTTCCAACATTCATTCCCTCCTGGTCTCCTACCGTGGATGGAGGTTTGAAATCTTGAAACATGTGACTGAAAATTGCGCTGCGTAGCCTCAAAGATTCCGTGGCGAATTCGAGGGCCTGGAAATGCCATTTCAGAAAAAGTCACAACTCAAAACCATCACAAGCACTTCAAGAAACAATGTCACCATACGATGTTAAATATCAACTTGGCATCGATGGCACGTCACTGTCCCTCCAGCCCACCTTCTGAAGACCCTTACATAGTCATTGTATTTTAAGATGACTATTTGGGACTTCTCGAAATCTGAATGTTATATCCCCAGTCGAGACTAATTTCAAACAGGCTCCTTTTACACATCATAGATGAAGAGGGTCTGGTGAGAACCTTAAGAGTCTTTTCAGTTAATGGTAGAAAATTCATGCAAAAGACCAAACGCCAAACATGGAAAGCTGACCTAAGCTGCAATGCAAATACTAATGTGACCTTTAACGAATGCTAATACTATTGCGAATGCTAATACTATTGCGAATGCTAATGCTATTGTGACCTTTGACTGGAAACACTAAGGTTCACATCATAAACAGAGGAAAACTTATCACAGCCAGAAGATAGTTCCTCAGAATACCAGAAAAAGTACAACTGAACCAAAATTCTGATAGCCCCTCACCTTATTTACACGCCCAAACTTTAGGCTGTTACTGGCCAACAAGCTGTTTATAGCACCCTGTCGGACCATAACTCGTACAGTACGTCGAGACTGCACAGGACAACATGTAGTCAGAGGGCTGCCTATTAACTGTTCCTATACTTTCCTGTTTTTCCATAGAATGCTGACGACAACCTTTACAGCAACGTTTTATCGATATTAACAAAGACAAGCTGACGCATAGCTACTGGTGATTCAAAAGAACTCACATTTGCACTATGTGAAAGAAGCATTTCAAGAACTCCATTATATGCATCCATCCCGTGTTGTTCACTCGAGTCGATCGTTTGTGAAGGTAGCAATGTGATTGGCAGTGGGATTTTTGGCAGTTGAAGCCATGCGTCTAAAAGTGAACCTGGAGAATATTGATGAGCAAACACTTGTAATTGGTGCAGGTAGGAATCAATGTCCACTGTCCCGCCATATCCACCGAAAAGTGCTAGAGGGGCCGAACACTGTACAGGACAAAGGATATGACTGAGACGAACATCGGCAAGTAGACGAAATGGAAGGTCGTCTTTATGCCCGTTGTCAGATAGAGAGGCTAGAGATAGTGCCAGATAGTGAGCGCGCTGTTGTGCTGATACACGCATCTGTAACATCACAAGGAAGGCAACCAAAGAAGGTTGACAAAAGAAGTTCAATAATTTGTTTCTTCCTGCAGTTGACAGAGATGAGAGAAAGGCTTCACAGCTTGCATTGCTAGCAGGTTTTGAGAGTAAAACTCTCCATGTGATATTTTTGGATGCTTGTCCAACAAGCAAAAAAAAACAATCGGGCCACGAGTAATGTTTGACACAAAAGACTGATGTTACGCAAGGCAATAGCAGAACATATGGGGGAAAACCTACTGCTGTTTGTGTGCTCAGTTTACCTCTAATGCCAAAAGATCTGCAACGGCCATGAGTAAGCTCACAGAAGTTGAAACCGAATAAATTTGCCGAAGCAACTTTGGCTTCTTCTCAAGCCAGTTCACCTCTCGTCTATTTTCTAATCCTAATATGTTCTCCCAGATCAAAATGGCCTTCTCAATGTCCTTCAAGAATTCCTGCAAAGAAGTTTCACAACACCCGCTGGTAGCTTAGAGTCAAATTTTTCTACAAAAATTCTAAACTCGTCCAGGAATTTGCACAGAAAGTCTCGATGTGGAGACAAGAAAGGTCTCTGTTTTTCTTAATGACTCGACTCCGGTTTATATACGGAGGAGTCCATTAATCACAAGTACACGAATACTGGGAGAATATAGTGATTCCCCAGCATGTATAAAAGACAAAATTTGACACCCTCAGAAAGGCATCAACAAGCGAATTTAAGCAGAGCTGAACATCCGAAAAAGCGTCAGAAAAAAGAAAAGGCTAACCTTCGATTCCGGCTCTGCCTCCCGTAGACAGAGTGCGCGTACACAGAGAGATACAGAGAGGCAGTCCTCAATTGTACACCACTTGTCCTCTACGCTTTTGTCATTTGCCTTTTGACTCAAACAGTTTTCCTGAAGCAAGTCAACCTCATCCATTGGGTTATCAGAATGAAGAAAATAATTTTTATGCTAAGGAAAAAGGGCAATTGTACCCAGATGCTTGTGTGAGAATGTAGCTGGATTGAAATTAAGAAAGAAACTAATTCTCTATCACATGAAATATAATGTGTACCTTATGATGCCCCAAACCAACTGCAGGTTTTGGCACAAAATAGGTGCCAAAAAAGGTGAATAAAAATGGGTCTTACCAGTAAAAGCACAGCGTTTTGGACAGGTTCCAGTGAAGAGGTAACATTGCCTCCTGGGAGAAGTCTCCACAGTCGGGCACTCTCCAAAAGCATTTGTGAACGTTCAATAGGCCATGACTCAGAGTTGTAAACTTCTGATAAGATTATCTTCAGGCTCGCAGCTTTAGCATTCATACATATTACCTTATGTTCAGGCTCTGCACTTTCATAAGCTATTAACTCCTGCATAAAATAAAATGTGAAAACGAAAAGTCATTTGATTATCATGTTTCAGTCGTGTTGAAGTCTCAGGAGTGTTTTCCTTTTTCATCTCCCAAGGCAAACAAACAGTCTTGGTATATGCCCATTAATATTCCACAACTTTAATTGTTACATTCGTTTATCCTACATCTACCTTTGTGATTGAAAAAACAAAATAGACTTCCTAAACTTATGTTTGGCACTAAAAAGTTTGGTTTTCCTGAACAACTCCAATCCCAATTTCTTCGGGGTGCGATTGTGAATCTAAGTAATCTGTATCTCAAAGTTCATTGAGTTTTGATAGCTTATTCACCAGATGCTTTACACTGACTACAGCTGTGGCTTTCGCTCGCCAATTCGCAGTTCTGGTCCGAACCAGCCCCATACAAATTGCTGAAATTAGCTATATTTCCATAACTTGGAGAGTAAGACTTACCTCTTTCAGTAAGGCACCTAATGCTCCAATAGATAGGTTTGGATCAGCCTTCTTTAAAAGAGCAAAAAGTTGGCCAGAAAAATCGTCAATTCTGTTGTTTAAATTGCAGGAAAGTTTAATCTGCAACGTCACATACAAGCACTCCAGCTCAGTGATAAAGGCTGTGTGATAATGACCTTTTGGGTTTTTTAAATGCTTTTTAAAATTGTTTTCACTTTGCCGATTAGATAAGAATATCAGCATCAGTGAGGACAATCCATTCTCGACTTTCTGGTGAAAATTTTGCAACCACTATACTCAAAACAAAGAGGTCGGAGAAGCTCACCTTCACCCAACGTTGAACAAGCAATTTTGGACCATCATCTTCTTTCACCACTTCAGCAGTCCACCCCCAACTAATGAGAAAGTTTTCGATCTCAAGGACCGCTTGAGAGACGTTTCCAGACCGTCGCAAGCAGTCGACCAATGCAAAGCACCGAGAACAAAGTTGAGTCACTAAATTGGACTCCACCGGCCTCCATCGTTCCAAGATCGTAGTCCTATTTTGGTTGCCCTTTAGAATCGAGGCAAATGCCTTAATAGAAGTCATCTGGTAAGCCAATCGCAAAGGCTTTATTGCCTGGAAAGCCAAAGGTATGAATATCATAGAGGATGATTATCAGTACTTTAGAGATTTGAGGGGATTTTGAATTTGGCTGTCAAAGGCAGTGCGAACCCTTCTTCATGTCTTCATGTCTGGCATTTCTTAATTTGAATTTATAAGCGTCTTGAGACATAGGTGATACCATTCACTCACTTTCTTCACGATTCAAGACAAACACAGCACAGTAACAAGAGCAAAAACAGTGAAGTGATCGCCTGTGTGAACTCAAAGCCATATAAAATCAACTGAGTCCAAAAACAGATGAATAAACACATGAGACTAACTTGGCAATAATGTGAGGGTAACTCCTTAAAAGCAACAGAAAAGACTTACACCTTTCTTCGACCATGGAGTGCTGTTCTAGGTTGGAAAATCACCTGGTCATAAAGTTTGAGATTGAATAGAGTAACTCCCATGTTCGAGATAGATAGCATGAGCCATTTGACATCGTCCACCTTTGAAAAACTGCTCTCTACAATGCCAAGAACCAATTTTTCGAGATTCTGCAGGAGGCTCTAAAGTTCACGTCAGGTATATAATGAATAATAATGAATAATATAACCAATAACGAAACTATGGTAGAAGCCGGAAAGGATGCAACACTGCCCATGCATGGACAGAATTAGTATTGGCAAAAACAGTAGATACAAAGCGCTACTTTCTGGCCAGCTCATTGTCAGTAATGAAATATTAAACATCATAACTCTCGAAAAAAAAAAAAAAAAAAAGGGCCGCACTGTTTAGCCAACATGAAGCCATGGGCATAAACCATAGCAGGTCTCTTCCACAGAAAAGGAAACGAAATGAAAAGTTATTTCACCTCAGTTTGAGATCCCATGCTAAAACATAATCGAAACGCCGCCATAGTGGCAGATATCGCAGAGGTTGTCATCCATGAAATAGAATCACTTTCGCAGCAATCACAATCTGCATCCCTGCATGATTGAATCTGGGTCAGAGACTTAAAACCATGGTTAGTTCAGCTCCCTTGGAATTATACGGTGTCGAGTGTAATCAAGCTCGATTATGCTCGTTTTATTAATTTGGAAATGGTTTGATTGAACGTAACCACCCCTTCTGTTAGATTGAGCCTAAAAAATGCAAAAAACTATTTTTCTTTACGTGCTGCTCTAGTCTGCCACAATCTGGGCCACAAAAACTAACACCAAATTTTTTACCTTGAATCTTTGGACTACTGACCTTGTGTCTGCAACTTCCACAAATGGCCAAGTAAGCTTCAAAACCTCCACCAGTCGATAGTTAACCTCAACAACATCCCGACTATCAGTACCAGCAATTCCCACTGAGGAATTTTCCTTACTATGTCCAACACTGTATTGCGCCCAGACTAAATCAGCATAATTCACTGCCACTTTCTGGAAAAAGTCTAGTGATTCTGCTCCCTCCTGAAACACTGCGCTGCATTTCCTTCCCTTCATTTCCTTTGTTTCTTCAATCAATCTCTCCAAGGCGCTACTGGCGGTACTGAGTGTTCTACATATGGCTGCCTGAAGACCTGCAGGCTCCATCTTCTTTACTGACTTCATGATCCTCCCGTTTTCCTGCTTACTGAGCTCAAGCTTCTTGCTTTGGTCAGTGATATTAATAAGAGTTTGGAGGTCCAAAGCCGCTGTATAGAGTGAGGCAAACGCTGAGGATTGGGTTCCCACAGCCTGGCAGAAACATGCAAGGTATCAAACAAAAAGCTTCTGTGAGAATTAATTCTTACTTTTCAATACCACTCCTAAACCCAGCTGTTGCTATCATATACTTGCTCTTTCAAAAGGCTGTGCTCCTTGATAGTGCCTTGACAGGATCACCATCAAACCCTGACCAGCACAGCTAAGCAAACTAACAGGGAGAGCACGGTTTACTGACCCATCGTGGGGAAAAAAAGGGCTTATAGTCGCATGTTGCTATCATAAAAGCAAATACTCAGACTGATATCTCTGACTTTCAGCAATTGTCTTCATAAAATGTTTGCGCAAACCAGCTTCACAAAAAAAGGTTTGTAAGACTGAACCTGTGAAATAGAGGGCAAGAGATCTCGAAGGAATTGACTTCCTCGTTGAGAATCTGATTGAAGAAACTTCCTCGCACCCATAGAAACAAGTTCAAGCACATGCTTACGACGAAACGGGTATCCATCCTGCAGACAGTGGAGGCACTCCATAGATAAACCTGGATTAATTAGTCTTGACGACTGGAAAAACAGACAAGTGCAGTACGTGTTACAGCTCCTTTGAACTGACAAACTAAGCTTTACAAGGATGAGGCAGAGCTCCGTTCCTGGCAATGTACGAATAAGCCAGACCACTTATCTCAACTTTCACCAGTGTATCCAAGAGTTTTCAAATATAACTCCCAGTTCTCGACATACACAATGACTGGACCTCTTTCACAAACAATACTGATCAAAATAATATCCAATAATCTAAAAGGAGTGTCTTGTAAATTGCAATCCTTCGGCCGTGGGACAAAACAGATGAAAGGTTAAGACTGTAGGATATTCACCCTGTTTGAGTCAAATTGGATGGACTACTCATGGGTGCTAAGTGTATCATAGCACGAACACTTTTGAAAAGATCAAAACAAAGGACTCATGATATAATGACTCATAATTTAGTTGTTGCATAAAAAAGTGTATAATTTTTTATTTTTTTAAAGCGGGCCAATCCTGATCAGCAAACATGGAAAATTCATCAAAAAAGGGTGTAAAGAAGGTACATACGTCTGTTTTCTCTAGAAGTTGGTGGATGGCCATGTTAACGACATTTGAAAAAAAAACAACGTTGTCCCAATTGGCATTTTGACCAGATTTGTCAACGAGGCTTCTAGTTACCTTCAAAACATAAGAGAAGATAAATACAGCATTCAATAAGGTGACAGGAAAGTTTGCTCTCACGCACATGCTCATTGTATTCCCTGACCTTTTCAGAGTACTAAAATAAGTATGTTAATTTCGTTTCCTAATACTTGCACTATCAATTTAATTTCGTTTTTAATCACGCAGATAATACTTTTACTGTCATCAAGAAAAATATATTTCAATTCTAAGCTGCAGATAAAAATTCTGGCACTAAAGAAAACAGTGTATTTATAGAAGATCTCCAATTCGGCTATCCAATTAACTATTGCTTTGAGCAGTTTGATCTGCTTTCAAAGAATATATACAAAGATACAAAGGAACTCACCTGGACAAATTTGCCAGCGCTAGTAGATGTCACACAGAAAGATAAAGTCAACCTTATGAGCTCAACCATAGACTCTTTCTCTGAGGCTTCTGCTTGAGCTGCATAATTTAGGGCACATTTGTACAATCCCCGAAAGATTGAATCTCTATTTTTGCTCTCGCCATCCCTTCCCAATTCACTGAAATGACAGAAAACAGAGCAGATTTCGATCACGTTTTACCACCAAAAAGTCCTAACAGGAGACACATGTGAAAGCTTTATGAATTCCAATCTTACAACATGGTTCAGAATACAGAAAGCAGTTTTTATTTTACTGCAATTGAAAAGAAACCTGTCATTGTGAATCGTCTCTCTATAGTGTTGGTTGGGAGTTAAAAAGAGCTGACGCCTACCTCAACCATGGCTCCAGCTGTCGTGGAAGTTGTACTATTTTCTTGAGATACAATTGTGAATCACTTTCTAAGCTACACTCTGTTGTGCTGACAATAATATTGAGACTTACACCAGTCAACAAAACTACTAAGTCCATATCTTTGTCCCCTGATTTTGAAGGAGGCGATAATGGCGGAATAATGGAGTCATCGGTCACTACAGATTGTCTTACAAGTTTCTTCAATCCATGAATGTTTTCGTCTAAAAGAAATGATTCAGAAGATTCCAAGGTGGAGGGTCCAGTTTGCTGAAAAAATTTGCACAATCGTCCATAGAGATCCCAACCCTGTACTAGTGATGCATGTTGTCTCTTCCATAAAGAAAGTCTTCGAATAAGATTATAGCGTTGAATTTCAATCTCATATGGTCTACCCTTCAAGTATCCACGAAATTTTTCAAGACCTTCCAGGCCATAAGTGACACTCTCAAAAAGTGCATCCGCATTTAATTGTTCAACTGTTTTTGAATCAGTAACAGAGGGCTCAACCTTAGGTCCAGAAGCCAACGCATTGAGACAAGCATTCAACAACTGGCTCAGAAAGGGCGTATATTGTTTGGCTAAGCTCCGCATAGAGTTTTGAGAAACACTGTTTTCCTTCCCACCCTGACGTAAAGTTGAAACAGGAAGCAGAAACCTCTGAACATCTGATGACAAACTCTTAAACTGCCGCTTTTGGATTCGCTCCAGAATAGTTTCTGCGGTTTTGTTAACATTTTCACCCGCTACACCCGAATCCATACACGCCATGGATATATGGAGGTTACAAACGTGCTCTACAAAGTAAAAATGGCGCCATTCGCTTCAAAATGTCGAGAGCGACGGAGGGTAACAGGAGAAGAGTGTCTGAACACAAAAGCAAATTTATGACCGTTGGAAAACAGGAAGCCTGGAACACTCAAAAGAGTCGAAGTTGAATTTGCGCGGGATGTGCTGGGGTATGCATGACATACCATCATCATGTTTTGCTCCTTCTAAATTAAACGTTCAAGCGACAGTTTTACCGTTTAAACTTACTCTTTAGTGTTTACCAGATGTTCGAAAGTTATAGAATCAAATTCCAGATCTTCATTCAGACAACTTTTAATGTGTATCCCATGCGCCAAAGTAAGGGTTTTTTTGTCGTTTGACTCAAAAACTCAAAGCCGTACAGATAAAATTATAGTTGTACGAAGAAAGTGAAAAAACTGAAAGTACAATTTGAGTTTCAAAAATGGAATGCACTGCAGCATAGTTCAAAAGTAGGCGTTTTTATGGGAGGCCTTTGGTAGGCGCACAAAACTTGGCACAAAACTCGCGTAGAGTAGGCATACTGTATGCGTGTGCGTTGTGCACACTCTTGTACGAACGTACGAATCTGACGTATGATCATAGTACAGCGGACGCCGCCGGACGAATTTTTTTAGCGAACTGACTCGGCGTAGGATGACATTCCGCGGGAAAGAAAACTGGGAAAAAAAAAACGAGGACGAGCAGTGTGGAATATTTTTTTTTTATCGTCCCATACTCCCTGGTTGGTCAATTTGAGGCTTTATTTAATGTGGCTTTCAAAATTGCAAACGCTAATATGACGTGTAGTCCACGTAACTTACGATAGTCCTATCGTAAGTTGTGTTATGATCTTTTCATGTGATCTTCTTAGATCACTACTTTGATCAGCGACTGTTCGATCGTCCAAATCTGACGGTTTAAATAAAAAATACCTCAAAACTCACAAAAAAAAGATTTGTCCGAATGTTTTTCAAAATTTAGACATGACATTTAATTCTCTATCGATCGATGTGCAACTCAACCCTGTTACTATTATTTTTCATTTTGCGACCAATTCAATATGGGTCTTAAGGTCATATTGTATGTTTTACATACAATAGGCATATTGTATGGGCCTACTTTCACCTACTTTTGAACTATGGTTGGATGTATTTTACAATAAAAAAGAAACAAAAAAAAGCCCTAAACTACAAGTAAGTAGCACAAAAAAACCCGAAAGAAATAAAAACTTCATAAAGAGTGGTCCTACGTGTGAATGGCATTTCATACTGGTCTATGTTTCCTTGACTTTAAAACCGGAAGGGGAAAAAACCCTAAGCATACTAAAGACGAACCCGAAAAAAAAGTGGTTCCGCGTGTGAATAACATTTCAAACCGGTCTATGTTTTTTTTACTTGTAAAAGCTAGTGTTGTGTATCGGTAAGGATTTGCCGATAACCAACATGGACCATTATTTGGGTAGCCGATAATCGATATATTGGTACAATATATCGCTATCGGTAATATCGCCGATAAATACCCGATATTTATCGGTTTTATCGGCGATAACATCGATATCGACAACTATTGGCCATACCTGTACAGACCGTACACATAAATGTACGGCTAGTACACTAAAGTGTATGTTTTATTCCCCGGACGCGCGGCGAACCCCCTTCCCCCCGATTTCGGTAAAAAATCGCGATATTTCCATCATTATTTCTAATTTACAGGGGTTTTACTTCATTTTACACCCTCCCATACTCGTCCAGAATGTCCTTTTGACTGTTATTTTCTTTTAACAAGGTTAGTTACCCCCTCATATCACTTCTATTGTTTGTCTACATTGTTTTTTTTTTTAATGCATTTTCAGTCCATTTTAGAAAAGATCCGCCATAAAATCGAGCAAAATAAATACATAAGTTGAAATTTGGACGATTATGAGGTATTCAAAATTCAAAATCTGAAAATTAAAAAATTCTTAACCTATTAAATATCAATGTCCAGAAATCTTCAATGCCATACTTCCCAAAATCCAATTACCACATTGTCAATGTCTGAAAATTGCAAAATCACCCAATTCAAAATCTGAAAATTGTAAAATTCTTAACCTATCAAAAATCAATGTCCAGAAATATTCTATGTCAAATTTCTCAAAATCCAATTACCACATTGTCAATGTTTTAAAATTCCAAAATCACCCAATTCAAAATCTGAAAATTGTAAATTCCTACTTTTTAAAATTTCACCCTCTAAAATCTAAAATGTTTCAACCGTACATTCTACAAATGTACCTAAAAAAAAAAATTGCCACTACATTTTTTTGTCAATTCCCTTGGTCTAACAAATGGCAAACCCAAAGACATTGAAAGAAACAACAAGCTCAACCGGAACAGCAAACTAGTGTACCCATACTAACACTACCTAACCAAACCTCAACATAGTTAGGGAGATACTAAAAGCAACACCTTAAGCCCCCTAAAATCGATGAAGCACGTTGAGAGAATTTTTAAACTCACATTCCACAGCGTCAATAACATATTGGAGGAGGATAAAAACTTGCACTCGTTGTAAAGCCACCTCAAATCGTAAACGATAAAAAGAATTAATGATTGAAAAAGAGCGCTATCGACGCCCCTTCTTTCGAAATAACGCCAACCACTAGTACAGAGGTTCCCATCTAATAAACTCCCTAACAATATCTTGAACGTTAGGGAATAAAGTCATCCATAACATTGGGGTGTACACAAAGCCTATCCTCTTCTTATCTTTGTCACTCATGGACAATCTAACATGTCGAGCTGCTTGAGCTATGACTGTAACCAAAGAAGCTTACCCCCAAATAATGTTGCCAAAAATACGGGCACCATCGAGTAATACAAGATCAAGTCGCGGGAATGATTAAAATATCAAAACTCTCGCCGACCAAAACGTCCCCTTTCGAAAACAATAATCGCAATGGTGTCGGAGATAATGTCGTGTGCCTAGACCATCTCTCAATGTGGGAGCAACGAAACAAATGGACACTAACGAGCTCAAGAACATGGTTTCCCACACTTTTTTTTACTGTAGTATCCTTACATAGGCCAATGAAGGTGGCCAAGCTCGAACTTGAGGGTGTTGATGAGTCAAGCAAGCATAATTATTAGAGTGGGAAAATAGATGTGGCTAATAGCCAAGCCCCAAAACAAGCCCCTTTGAAAAAAACAACAACAATAGAAATTTTGGTACTCCGACCTTACAAATTGACAAAAATGTATACGGATGTAAAATCAGCCTCTATAATATTATGTTACTATTGAAAGTTTATAAAATTTCTTGAGATTTTTCTATACGTTAACAAATTTAAGTGAAAAGGAGGTCCATTTATAAAC
>JBBHKE010000563.1:35360-48901 GCA_037447655.1 Zygnema cylindricum | reverse complement strand
ACTCCCTCTTCCACACTCCCTTCACTTCCCTTCTTTTGTTCCATTAGAGTGGTACAACTATTTGCCTTGCCCATTTGGAATCTTTCTTACATGTTTCCACTGGCCTCCTTTTGAGTTAATCTCATTATCTTTCTACAACCGTCTCTCTCTACCTGAATTCCCAAAATATACCTTGCTTCTCCTATATTCTTCATCTTAAATCTACCTTTTAGATTAGTTTTCAACTTTTTTATTTTATCCATCAATTTAAATAAAAAAAACAAATCATCAATATAAATTGCAATAACAATAATTCCTTCCTCATTTCAAACAAATAAACTGCGAGATTTGAGCTGATCCGAATATATCCCAAACTTGTAAGAAACTCATCGAGCTTTTTATTCTATTGTTGGGCGCTTTTTTCAACCGCATACAAAGATTTGACCAATCGGCATACCTTACTCTCCTCCCCTCGCTCCACAAATCCTTCGAGCTGTCGCATAAAAATCTCCTATTTGAACTCTCTATGTAGGAAGGCCGTCTTGATGTCCATTTGATGTATTTCCATTTTGCTATTGCTGCCAAGTATCCGGATAGAGGGAAACCTCACGAGTGGGGCAAATGTCTCCTCGTAGTCAATTCCCTCTTTTTGGGTAAATCTTTTCGCCCCTATCCGAGCCTTCTAGCGCTCAATGGTGTTATCTGGGCTGAGTTTCAACTTAAATACCCACTTACACCCGATTGGCATTTTGTCAGGAGGACAGTCCACCAATTCCCATGTATCGGCCTCCTTAATTGAAGCCATCCCCTCGTTAATTGTTGTCTTCCACCAGTTCGTCTCAAGACAGTTCATCTCCTCACCATAAGTCTAGGTTGATCGGGGTGAGACTGTTTGGTTACCTTATTACAAAATTGTTTCTCTTGCATTCTTTTACTACTTCTCTTTCCACCCTCAGACTGTGATGCCGGAATAAATGGCTCTCGTGGATTCTTTCGAAATGTTTCAACTTCTCCCCTATCCTTTACTTCCAAGTCTATTTCCACCACGTCTTCCGCTTCAGTTGGAGTTGGCACTAAGGGTTCTACGGATGAATCCTCTTCGACATGATTTGTACTTAAAAGACCATTATCTTTTTGGAAAAAGGGATAGTTAGGAAGCTGAAAGTCATTAGAATTTTCTGACCCAAATCTGATTTTGACCGTCTTTATATGCTTAAAAGGATCTCTGAAACTTTGAAACCTCCATTGGTCCCCAAAGTAGGCAGCTCTCAAGAAGCTTATCTAGTTAGTGTTGAATCTAAGTTGATATAAACCCAAATGATTGACCCCTTGACAATCAGAACCCAATTACAACTTCACCCCTGTGAAATAAGATTTTATGTGTGCTCACTTCCACCACAAAATGTAAAGTTAGAATATGAGTTTTGGACACATTCACCCACTTTGACTTTCCCTTAGAAATGTAGCCACTCTGGCACGCAAAAACTCTTACCGACTACACCTTTATGTAGCCTGGACTCCCTTGAGTCCGCAGCAAAAAGAATCACTGAGTTTGGTGAACTGAGTGAGTTCTAATTAAATTGCAAAGTTTGTCTATTTACACAAATGTTCTTTAGGAGATAGGCGACTACCTATCAAAATTATTCTAAGTCCTAAAACCCCTCTCTAAGCTCCCTAGTACTGAGGTACGGTCCAATCGTAAGACTGTAGCGTACAAAAAAGTACAGGTACTATCGTACTTTCTGTACGGTCAATGTACGACATCGCCATAATATAACATTTGTCACATCCATAATTATTATCTTCCGTTCCGGAAATCCGGCGATCCTCTTGTATCCTGCCACGTGTCATCTAAAGTGGCGGTGCGCGAAAAGGCCAAATCGTCCACTCCGAAATCTCGGCTCGCACCACGGCTGTTCGATGAAGACCAACATTTAACATTGGCCGTCAAATAAAGTATCATTTCGTTAATTCCGTGCGGTCCGAAATTCGTGCGATCTAATGCGTTTCCGTGTACAAGCCGTTCCGTAACCTGTTAAATGAAAGATACTACATGTTTAGATTTATATAACTATCGTACCCTATGTGCTCTAGCAGTGAACGTAGTTTACAGGTTAAAGCTATCGGCTATCGGATTCTTAACCGACGGCATGTACCAAGATCAAATCTTGGGGCCGTCAAAGATCCTTTTGGTAAACCTACCAAATACTACAGAATGTCTCTCTCTTTAGGCATTATGGGCAGCCATGGCTCTAGCTTCCTCCCCAACCTTCACTGACTGCGACAACTGTGGGGGTTTGGAGAGTGGAGCGAGAGGCAGGCTGCCTTTACTTACTTCCTTTTTTTGATTTTCCTTTATTCAAACCTATAAAATACATACATTTCAACAATCTATAGATTTCCCTTCATCCATAACCACTTGATGCTTCACTAGGATTATATCTTCTATCTTGAGATCATAGACTCCATATCTTTTTACATCTTCATCATATCCTAACACATATCTTGGGTTTCCTTTCGGATCTAACTTCCAATTTGACCAATTTGTGTCTAGACTGAACACTTGACAAACCGAAAACCTTCAAGTGTGAAACATCTGGTTTCGGCCGGTCCATCTTGTTGTTCTGAGACAACTGCTGGCACTGAAGATGAAGAAGATGCAGCAGTAGTCATCGTATAACAAATCAAAAGAGGAAGCTTCCACAAATACCGATGGCTGAACAGAAACTTTGACAGACTATAACTTTCAGAAATACGCCCCAATGGTCCTGAAAATTTACCACAGTGTAGATAACATACAGAGGAACACACACACGAAATTTCAATGAATTCCGCTAACAGATCTGTGAGTTATGCAGAAATGAAATTACATAAAACTGAGTGTACAGTTTTCATATCATTTGTTCCTAATGAATCAAATTCACTAAGTCCTACTTCTATACACCGAAAATACACTAAGCTGTACGGAGGCATTCCAGCCGTACATCTAACATTCTAACACAACAAATACTGTGAGTATACGTTTGTACTGAAGGTATGTCATAAACCACATTCTCAACACTAAACAACTAATTCACTACATACAAAATTCTGTTCTACCAAATATTTACACCGAAGTTCAGACAACGTAAAGTGATAGTGATCTAGTCTCGCCGATAGTGATCTAGTCACGCCTCGTTAGTATTTGTTGGCGGCGGCTGTCAACCGTCCGATTTGAGGATTTGGGACCGTAGAATTGACTTCACGAATTCCCGTGGTCCTGCCGAATTTCCTTACGTCCACAGAGGACATACTCACGCATTTCTCTCAAGTGACGACGCGTGTCCCAAGTGTGAATGAACCGTGAACTCCCAACATCACTGTCACACTAATTTTGGTAAGTACTGAACCGAACTCAACCAAAAATAACTTAAGTCCTGAACAACTCTCTCTCCCTCACAGCTGAGGCATAGAGAGGACTAAAGCTTTATTAAAAACAACACATCTCTCATAAGGTGTTTGGCCTTTTACTGCCGAAGTAAGAACTCTATTCTTTTGATAGTTTACACAGTTCATTGTTTTCGCCCAAAATCTCTTTCCTATCTTCTTATCCGACAACATATTCGTGGCACTATCACTCATTGTCCTATTTAACCTCTCGGCTACACTATTCTGCTCAAGATTTTGAGGAACTGTCTTTTGGTGTTGCACTTTATCTTCTCTATGAAATCCTCAAACTGATTGGAGGTATACTCTCCATCATTATCACTCCTTACTCTCTTAATGGTGGTTTCATGGAGTTTCTCACTCCACGCTTTATATTCGTTAAAAATTTGTGGGGCCTCTAATTTAATTTTCAAAAAATACACTGTAGAATAGCGAGACCAATCGTCAATGATTGTCACCATAAACCTCTTACCCCCGGGTGAAGGCACTTTAGTCGGTCCCCAAATATCTGTGTGTACGAAGTCTAAAACCTTTTCTCTTTTATAAGTGGCTTCCTTTGGGAAGGGTAACATGTGTGCCTTACCTTGTGCAGATTCACTACAATCACTTAGGTTTTCACTTTCTCCAAACTGAATTCCTTCCACTATTCCCATCTTTTTTATTTATTTCAACTTATCTAAATGCACATGTCCAAGCCTCTTATGCCACATCATAATATCATGCACACCAACATATTAAAGTTTCTTCTTTTCATTGCTTAAATTTAGCCTAAACATCCCTTGGCTACCTTTTTCAGCAGTGAAATAATTTTCCTCCTCAAAGCTAGCAGTAAAGGTTCCCTTCTTAGAGCTAGTCTCAAAACCATTATCATCTAACACATACATTGAGATGAGAATTTTGTTTAACTTAAGAGTAAAAAACACATTAGAGAATGTAAATATGGATGTCTTTCCCTCCTCTAACACTTTCAAATCTACGAATCCTCCCAAAATAGTGGTGACTACCCTCTCATCCCCATACTCTATCTTTATAGTGGGGATCTTTCTCATCTTAGTGAACAGATGTTTGTCCTTACACATGTGCATAAAGGCACTTGAATCCTGAAACTCTGAGACCTCCATACGTCCTTAGAGTGGACAGCTTCCAAGAAGCCTCTAGGATAACCCTGACCACTTTGTGTTTCAGCAAGAACAACTACCACCCTCGTAGAAAAAAACTCTAACCAAATTCACCCCGTGAAGGCAAGACTCCCTTGAGTCGATAGCAAAAAGAATCTCTGAATTTGCTCTCCTGAGCAGTAAGTTATGGAGGGTCAAAGTTGACCTTTTGTACAGAAGCTCTCTGGGAGAGAGGGTCTTATCTCATAATTTTTCTAAGTCCTATCTCCTTTACAGACTCTAGCTACTGATGTACGGAGCCAATCAGATTACTCCTCCATACACAAAAGTAAAGCTGCCGATGTACTTTTTGTACGAACATTATACAACATGGCCTAAATGTCGACACGTGGTATATCCGGATTCGCTCCTTTGATCCTGAAGATGCCGTGATCCAATGTCATTTCGCCACGTGTCATCCGATGTGGCGATGACCAAAAACCGTCGAAATCCTCTTCCGTGATCTGGCGTTTAATTCCAGCCGTCCGATTAAATTCACATTTAACCGTAGCCGTAATAAATACATATGCGGTATTCATTTCGCTAAAGAAATAAATGCGCGGTATTCGTTTCTTATCCGTACTGTAATCCGTATTTTAACATTAATGGATCTATTTCTCCCGTAAACAGTTTTAGTTAAATGAATAATCCTACGTGTTAATGTTTAATTAAATATCAAACCCTATAGTATGTAACACTAGGTCTAGACTTAACTGATAAGGCTACTGGCTACCGCCAGCTTACCGGCCGGCAGGTACCAAGATCAAATTCTGGAGGCAACACATATCCTTTTAGTAAATAAACCCCTAATGGTAAATAAACTAATAATTATATCCCGTAAACCTCTGGATAGCCTAGGTAGCCATGGCTCTAGCTTCCTCTCCAATTTCTCAGTGACTGCGACAAGTTTGAGAGTTGGAGAGAGAAGATAGAGGTAGACTGCCTCGGCTTCTTTCTATATTTATATTTAGACCTAGAAAACACTTTAAAAAGAACCATTAATTTCTACACTCCCCTTATTTTCTAGTCAATCTTTAATTTCAGACCACACTTCTCCCTGCAAAAAATTAGCTTAGGGGAAGACACAAGTTTGGTCATCATATCTGCTACCATCTCACTATCTGGTTGGTACTCTAAACTGATTATTTTGTTTTCTACTTTCTCTCTAACAAAGTTGAGTCTAATGTCCATGTGTTTGGCTTTAAAATGATGTTTAGGATTGGCAGAAATAGCGATTGCTGCCTGATTATCACAAAATATTTTTTGCACACCACTCTTAAGGTGACCAAGCTCACCAACCAAAGACGTGACCCACATCAATTCTTTTACAGCAGAGCAAGAGGCCATATACTCAGCCTCCATGGTGGACTGAGCAATAAATTTTTGTTGTTTGCTACTCCAACAGCAAGCCCCATCACCCACATATAATACATATCTAGAAGTGCATCTCCTCATCGGAGCATCACCATAACTGGCATCACTCTAAGTAGTGATGTCAGTATTCTCCCCACCCTAATGCAACCATAGATCCCTAGTTCCTATCAAATATTTAAGGACTCTTTTAGTTGCCTCCCAATCCCTCTTAGTGGGAGCATTTAGACTTCTACTGAGCACTCCTACAGCTGCAGCCAAATCCGGCCAGGTACAATTCATAAAATAGATTAGACTTCCCACTACTTGCCTGTAAGGAATAGTCTGCATGAATTTCTATTTTTCAGGAGATAATTCCTCGTCTAAGACTATGACTCCTTCTTACTCAGTCCCCTCACTTCCCTTCTTCAACTCCATTGGAGTTGTCAACTATTAGCTTTATCCATCTGAAGTTTTTCAAGCATGTTCCCTATTGCTTCCTTTTAAGTCAATCTTATAATCTTTCTTTTTTGGTCTCTTTCTACTTGAATTTCCCAAGATATATTTTGCTTCCCCCATATCGTTCATTTCAAATCTCCCCTTAAGATCGGTTTTCAGTTTATTTATTTTTTCCATTGATTTACTTAAAACAAGCAAATCATCAACATAAATTGCAATAAATATAAAACCTTCCTCATTTTCGAAAACATAGATTGAGTGATTTGAGCTGATCCGGATATATCCCAGACCGGTAAGAAACTCATCAAGCGTCTTATTCCACCGTCGAGGCGCGTGTTTCAAACCATAAAGAGATTTAATCAGCCGACATACCTTACTCTCCTCTCCTTCCTCCACAAACCCTTCGGGTTGTCGCATGCAAATCTCCTCTTCCAATTCTCCATGCAAAAAGCCTGTTTTGATGTCCATCTGGTGCACTTCCATGTCTTCCGCTGCTGCCAAACTGAGAAGTATGCGGACGGAGGGAAATCTAACGACTGGGGCAAAGGTTTCCTCGTAGTCAATTCCCTCCTTTTGTGTAAATCCCTTTGCCACTAATCAGGCCTTCTAGCGCTCGATTGTGTTATCTCGGTTCAGTTTTAATTTGAAAACCCACTTACAACCGATTGGTTTTCGGTTAGGTGGACAATCCACCAGCTCCCAAGTATCGGTTGCTATAATTGAGGCCATCTCCTCATTGATGGTTGTCTTCCACAAGTTTCTTTCTGGACAAGTCATCGCCTCTCCATAAGTCTGAGGTTCATCTTGATGAGATAGTTTTGTTACCTTGTTATTAACTTGTTTTTCTTCCAATCTTTTGCCACTTCTCCTCCCCCCCTCAAAATCTGAGGCCGAAATAGATGGTTCTTTAAGATTCTTTCGAACAAGCTCGGCTTCTCCCTTATCCCTTGATTCCGAATCAATTTCCGCCACGTCTTCTGCTGTGGGTAGAGTTGTCAATGGAGTTTCCACAGCCGAGTCCTTTGGTCTGATTTGTACCTGCAAGAATGTCATCTTCTCTAAAACGTGGATAGTTAGAAAGCTCAAAGTCATCGGAATTTTCTGACTCAAATCTGATTTTTACTTACTTTGTATATTTGAAGGGACCCACAGACTTTCCTTTATCCATAACTACTAGATGCTTGACTATGATTATATATTTTCTTTTTAGATCACAAACTCTATATCCTTTAACATCCTCATCATATCCTAATAAGTATCCCAGTTTTCCTTTAGGATCCAGCTTCCAATTAGACCGATCTGTATCTAAACTAAATACTTGACTGCCGAAAACCTTTAAATTAGATATGTCTGGTTTCCGGCTTGTCCATCTCTCATAAGGTGTTTGATCTTTTATAGCTGAAGTAAGAACTATATTTTTGAGGTAATTAGCACAGTTCATTGCTTCTGCCCAAAACCTTTTTTCTATCTTCTTATCTGACAACATACATCTAGCACTATCACTTAGTGTTCTATTTAACCTTTCAGCTACCCCATTTTGTTCTGGGTTTTGTGGAACTATCTTTTGGTGTTGGACCCCATCTTCCCTCAAAAAATCCTCAAACTGGTTAGAAATATACTCTCCACCATTGTCACTTCTTATTCTCTTGATTGGAGTTTCATGGAGTTTTTCGCTCTATGCTTTATATTGTCTAAAACAATCCTGAGTTTTGGACTTGTTTTTCAAAAAATACACTCGGGAATACCGAGACTAATCATCAGTGATAGTCATCATAAATCTCTTCCCCCCCGATGAGGGCACTTTAGCCGGTCCCCAAATATCTGTGTGTACTAGATCTAGAATTTTTTCTCCCTTATAGGTGGCTATTTTAGGAAAGGGTAATCTGTGTGCTTTACCTTGAGCACATCCAATACAATCACTTATATTATCACTCTCACTGAACTAAATCCCTTCCACCACTCCCATCTTTTTCATCTCTCTTAACTTATCTAGATTTACATGCCTAAGCCTCTTATGCCACATCATAATATCATGAACACCAACATAATAAAGTTTCTTCGTTTCATTACTTAAAATCAGCCTAAACATCCCATGGCTACCTTTCTCAGCAATGAAATAGACATCCTCCTCAAAACTAACAGTAAAGACTCCTTCCCTAGTGCTAGTAAAAAAACCCTTATCATCTAATACAGACGCAAAGATGAGGTTTTTGTTCAGCTCCCGAATAAACAATACATTGGAGAATGTTACTATGGATGTCTTTCCTTCTACTAACACTTTAAGATCTACCGATCCTACAAGAGTAGTGGTGACTATCCTCCCATCCTTGTACTCTATCTCTATGGTGGGAATCTTTCTTATCTTAGTGAACAGTGCCTATCGTTACACATGTGCATGGAGGCACCCGAATCTATAATCCAGCCTACTTCACCTTTCAATCCACCGTAAGCACATTTTTGCCTTCGTGGAATTTTGACCTCGTTTTTCGCCTCCAACTCCTCATCCAAAATGAGCTCATCTTCCTTGTCCACGGATTCTGCCTCATGTACCTGTGTCACAAGGGCCTTTTTGTTTCCTCTCGAGGTACCACAGGTCTGCCCCTCCTTTAACCGAAGCTCGGTTAGCTTAGTGCACTCTGCCATATAGTTCCCCGGTTTCTTGCAAAAATGACATAAACCTTTGGGAGCCCTTGGCCCGATCTCGTTGGCATGATTTTTCTGCTCCCTTCCCCCATAGTTTTCGACTGGTTTCCGGGAATCCTTGTTTCTCCAATCGGTCGAAGTTGCCAAGGCTTGGCCACTCTTTCCTCCCCTTCGGATCTCAATCGTATTCTCCCGAACGAGAATCATCCCTACCACTGAGTTCCATATCCACCTTGAGTCCGGCAAGTCCTGCACACGGTTGACTATGTTCTCGAACTCATCGAGTAACTTCATCAATAAACAGTTAACCTTTTCTTTTTCACTAAAATCTTTTCCCGCACTCTCTAGCTCCATGAAGAGTGTAGCAAGCTCATTGCAAAAATCCAACATTTTCCCCCCTTTGTATACATATTCCTTAACTTTCTGATTAGCCATTTGTTGTTGCTGAATCGTACCACTTCGGTACATCTCTATGAGAGCCATCCACAGATCGGATGCTCTTTCTACCTGTAAATGGGGACATGCAAGTCCTTGAGTAAAATGGCGTCGGATGAAGTGCTTTGTCACCATATTAATGAAATCCCAAGTTTGAGTATCATTCTCCTCGTTCCTCGGAATAGGTGACATGAATGCTGAACCCGTTGCTATTGGTGTGGTCGTCTCCTTCTTCGCTCCTTTGTCCACCACATCTCCTTCCTTTGTCTCCTCCGTTGAAGATGGACCTGCTTTCTTTGTGAATCTGCTTCCTTCAAACCCTGGAGGAATTCCAAGACTTCATGGACGCCCCAATCGTCCACTCACTATCCCCCAAAACCTTTTTTCGCATAGAGCTCCTATCATCATACTTTCCCAGTATATGAAGCCAATTCCATTAAAGATTGGTACCCTAGAGGGTGGGCCCATAACCTGAAACTCTAAAACCTCCATAAGTCCTTAGAGTGAACAGCTTCTAAGAAGCCTCTAAGATAACCTTGACCCCTTTGTGTTTCAGCAAGAACAACTGCCACCCTGGCAGACAAAAACTCTGACCAACTTCACCCCTGTGAAGGCAAGACTCCCTTGAGTCGATAGCAAAAAGAATTTCTGAATTTGCTCCCCTGAGCAGTAAGTTATGGAGGGCTCTCTGGGAGAGAGGGTCCTATCTCCTAATTTTTCTAAGTCCTATCTCTCTCACAAACTCTATCTACTAATGTACGGAGCCAATCAGATTAATTGCACCACTTTGGTACATCTTTATAAGAGCCACCCGAATATTGGATGCCCTCTCTACCTGCAAATGACGAGATACAAGCCCTTGATTAAGATGGCGGAGGATGAAGTGCTTTTCCGCCATATTGTTGTTGTCCCAGGCATTAGTATCATTCTCATCGGTCCTTGGAATAGGTGACATGAATGCTAAACCGGTTGCTATAGGTGTGATCGTCTCTTTTTTGTTGAAATTTGAAATCTATATTTGAATAGATAAAGCTCTGAGAGGAATCCAAAAGGACTTAGAATATTTTCTGAATAGTTTTGTGTAATACTTACCTTTATAAGTGTTACAGTAGCAAAAGTACAATAAAGTGTATTGTACCTCTACAGAGACGCGTGTCGACAAGAGAGGTGTATGCAGGTTTTACGTAGTAGCGCCAACATCTGGCTACACGCGTCACGCAGTGGACGAGTGGATTCGCTGGATCAGACAAACAGAATATTGACTGAATATTTCAGATATGAATGGTACGATACCGATTATGATCATTGATTTCGAATCATGTCGACAGACGTGATTCACGTGGGACCACAAATGACGAAGCATAATGTACGCACACAAGTGAATCGAACGGACGAGGACTAAGCCGAACATCCGGGAGAAGAATTGTGAGAGATCGAAAGTATGTGGTCGATAAGAACGAATTCTACGGACGCGATTAAAGTGGGGACAACAATGACTAAGTGCGCCGTACGTACTCAGGGTGTCCGTACCTCTAACCAACATTTATCTGGACTTTGATGATTAATGCTGACTAAGCGTCGGCAACATAAATTGTACGGACGCTATTTGTAAATATTCGGCAAAACACATTGTTGGCGTTTAGTGCATTAAAATTTAGTGATTACACTGTTCATTTAACGACAGGTATTAATTATGGTCTTGAGGGTACTCGTGGTACAGTGACGTACAGGTTGTATAGTTTATCGTAAGTCAGTATAGTACTGTAGTAACCCCACCCGAATTAGTGTGACTAGTAGATACACACTGTGAGTATATAGTATAGGACTTAGGAAATTTTGTATCATCCAGTTCTAGGATTATGACATTTTAAAAGCAGTTTTTAGGAAACTTCCAAGAGTCATGTCTTATGGTTTACTAAGTCATTTAGGCTGCAATTTTGGGAATTGTCAGTTTACTTTGTTTTGTATCATTGTGATAAATTTTAGGCATATTGGATTTTTTGAGTCATATTTTGTGTAAGCTGAAAAGTTGGTTGTTGAGTAGGTGCTTTATAGTTTCTGTTGTTTTCCATGTCTACTTCCACTATTACTGCTGGATCTCCTTTAGCAACTGTGGTTGTATAACAACACTTCTTTTTTTTCCTTTTCCACCACTTCCCCTTCTTTTGTGTCCTTAGTTGGAGATGGATGTGCATCTCTGGTGATTTTGCTTCCTCCAAACCTTACAGGAATGCCAAGACCAGATGGACACCTCACTCGTCCATTCACTTTTCCCTAAAACCTTTTCTCACATAGAGCTGCTTTCATCATACTTTCCCAGTATATGGAGCTAGTTCCATTAAAGATGGGCACACTAGAGGGTGGGCCCATTACCTGCGATTCTATGACCACCATAGGTCCTCAAAATGGGCAGCTCAAACGAAGCTTCTAGGATAACCTTGACCCCTTTGTGTTTGGAAAATAATAACTGCCACCATGATAGACAAAAACCTTGACCACCTTCACCTTTTTGAAGACAAGAATCCTTTGAGTCGATAACAAAAAGAATCTCAAAATTCGCTTCCTTGAGCAATAAGTTATGAAGGGCAAAAATTGACCTTTTATATAGAAGCACTCTGGGAGAGAGGCGGCTACCTACTACATTTTCTAAGTCCTATGTCCCTCTCTAAACCCTTTACTACTAGAGTACGGCACCATTCAGAAGACTCTGTCGTATAAAAAGGTATAGGTGTCGAAGTACTTTGTTTACGGCCATCGTACGCCATGGCTGAACGGTTGACGCTTGCCATATCAGGATTAGTTCACATATTCTCCGAGATGCCACACGCCAACGATGTTGTGCCATATGGCGCTTGACGTGGCGGTGACCGAAAACCGCCAAAGCGCCTATTCCGTGATCTCGGCACCTATCGTGGCCCTTCGATCAAAACCGACTTTTGATTGTAGCGGTCGAAAATTAATGCAGGGTAGTTGTTTTTCCGTTGAAACAAATGTGCAGTTTTCGTTTCGCGAAGTACCGTAAGCCGTACGTATATTCTAACTTTGTCTATGTTACATGTTTGTTCGCGCCGTTAAATGAATTAATGTATACGTACATCTTTAAATACTTATCGAACCCTATATTGCTTGGCATTGATCGTAGACTATAGGATAAAACTACCGGCTACTACTAACTTGCCGGACGGTAGTTATCATGATCAAATCGTGAGTCCGTGAAGTATATTTTGGTAAACCTACCAAAATCTACTGCGTGTCTCTCTCTCTCTGGACAGCATAGGTAGCCATGGCTCTAGCTCCCTCTCTAACCTTCAGCTCCCTCTCTAACCTTCAGTGACTGCGACAAGTGTGGGAGTTGAAGATAGCAGTTAGAGGCACACTGAATCTGCTTCTTTTGTGCATTTTCTTTTACAAGTTTAGACATAGAAAATACTTAAAATAACCATTAATTTCTATATATGTATCTATATATGAATACAAAAATAGCTTTTTAATTATTTCTTGTTTAAGTTTTGTGGCGCTGAAATAGACGCCTAAGTTATTTCCAACTATTTGTTCGGTATCGGCGGTCAGGAGAAAAACATTATCATTTTACTAATCTATTTTTTTATTGGCGATAATACATACGCCTTACTTGTTTGTGTTTTTTTTGCAACACAAGCTTATCTAGTTGGCATTACTTTAAAACTTTGGTGGATTCATGTTTTGTATCTCTCCGACCCCTGGCCTCTCTATGTTTTGTACTTAGGTGGTTTCAAAATTTCATTACGGTTGATCTATTCGAACACAACGTTTTTTTTGTGTTTGTTCATTCCGCATACATAATAGCGGTTATTTTTTTATCTAATCATTTTACTATTACAAAAAGAGGACTGGCGGCTATGGCTTGTTTATCAACCTTTATTGAATCCGCAGATAAAGTCGCGGTGTTTTGAATTTGTTCTTTATTAATTTTTCGATAAAAACATAAGTATATATCTATGTATATATCTTTAATTACCAATAAAATTCATAAAAGATACAGATTTGAACATTTTCTTTTACGTGTTTTCTTCGTCTAAGTCACACGGAGATTGACGATAGAAGTTGAGGGTG
>JBBHKE010000563.1:0-35350 GCA_037447655.1 Zygnema cylindricum | reverse complement strand
TGCTCAGGGGAGCAAATTCAGAGATTCTTTTTGCTATCGACTCAGGGGAGTCTTGCCTTCACAGGGGTGCAGGTAGTCAGGGTTTTTGTTTGCCAGGGTGGTAGTTATTTTTGCTGAAACACAAAGGGGTCAGGATTATCCTAGAGGCTTCTTGGAAGCTGTCCACTCTGAGGACTTATGGAGGTCTCAGAGTTTCAGCTCACACGGGAGTTGTCTCAAAAAAGATTGCGGTAATCAGTATGTTTGTGATTTCCGAATTAGTTCATTTGTCCTTCTCTTTTTATTTTGTCGGCTAACCTACAAAGTAACACTGTTTTTTTTATTATCTGTTGTGTTTGTTAAATATAGCGACGACAGCGCCTCATCTGTAAACCAACGACGAATTTTCAATCGTCGCTGAACCATAACTCTCCCAAAATTAGAGTTTACAGCTAGACGTCAATACAGCGAGGACAGCTGGTTGTCACTAGAATTAGCGACGAAATATTGTCGTCGCCTAATTCACCGACGACCAGCTGTCTTCGCGCCGAGGATTTGTCGTCGCTGAATTAGACGATGACAAATCCTCGTTGCAGAAGCAATTCTTTAAATGTAATGGCTTTTTATGTATATTATCAATGACTAATTTATGTTTTTTCTTTACTCCAATTGGAGAGTATCAGAAGGCAACGTGGTGGTAGGTTGAAAGGGAGGCGATACTTAAAAGGATAAGGAAACCTACGCTCACCTTATCTACTTCCGGTTTTGACAGGAGAAGGGCGGCGGTAACGAAGGCTTTACCGTGAAGGGGTAGGAAGGAGCTACCATGGGTGGTGAAGGTTCACAACGACTTAGTGGACAAATTTTTCCGATTCCAAAAGGCGGGCATGAAAATATCAACTATCATTGTGGGAAAAATGGCTAATTACATCATTGCCGAAATGAAGAAGGATGGTGCGCCGGAATTTATCAACGACAATGGTGAAGAGATCGACATTAGAATCACTCGGCGTTGGATTCAACGATTTTTCGAAAAGCATAGCATTGTCGCTCGAGCCCAAAAGGGCAAACTACAATTAAGTCCGGAGAAGGAGGAATACATAGAGAGAACTGTGGCATATCACACGGGCGTATTAAAAAGGGGATTTCTATCGGGTAAGCCTCGTATTTTCCTTCCCTTTGTTGCTTCTTATCATATAAAGTTTATTACTTAGTATCATTTCCGTGCTTGTTGAGGGAAATGAGTGTGAAAAGGACATTTGTTGTATTAGTAACCCACTAATTTTTTTAAGATGACTACAATGTAAACTAACAATGTTATTCTTTTCATTATACTTACTGGTGCTTTGTTTTCTTTTGTGTTTTTATATTTTTTTGTGGATAATAGGTCGTTTTAACGAGGATTTGGTGGAGAACATGGACAAAACCCACTTAATTGTAAATATGGACAACAAGAAAACTTTAGGCTTTCGCGGCGACGAGGTTGTAATATACGCCGACGTTGCGGGTGGTGGAGAGTCCATGACATTAATGGTACGACTCACGAGAGGAGCAAATGTGCGAATCGAGACTCCGATGATAATTTTCACAAACCGCGGTCAAAATTACCCGATAAAAGGCCTTGCCGGCGATGTACCGAGTAAGTTTCATTTGATTTTAATCTTTTAAATATTGTTCATCTTCGTTATTTTCCTCTATTCTTTATGTATTCCTCTATATTAAAATATGATTTACCGTTCCCTATTGAAACATATACTTGTTTAATTTTAAAATATATATATGTTTAATTCCCCTATTGGTTAAAAATGCTTCCTCCTCATCCCCATCCCCCACACTTGCTATCTCTCCCTCTCCGCCCACTCTCGGCCTCCTCTCCCTCTCCCTCTTTCTCTCCCCCTAACGTAACTCACCCCCTCCCCCTATCCTTTATTTTTTCCTATTGTAGGAGTTTGCTACCGAACCGACCTCAAAGGATAGAATGATAAAACCTTATTCCCGCAATGGATAGAAGAGTCGAGGTCTTACCAAAGAGACAGTGATGGACGTGAAAAAATAATCTTCCTCGACAATTGTGGCGGGCATAATAATTCCGAGGGTTTGAGCCGAGTATTACTCTCCAAGAGGACGATACTCCACTTCTTCCCTCCTTAGGCAACTCACCTTGTGCAACCCGCCGACTCCTTTGTGATTTCCAAAATTAAGGAGGTTTGGTCGCGGAAATGGGAGGATTGGAAAATGAACGGGATCAAGAAGCATGCGTGGTCCCATCCGAGTGGCAAGGGTTGGTCTGGGAAGCTACTCGGCCCCCGGAAGGCTTTCTTCCTTAAGTTGGCTCGCGATTCAATTCGCGAAGTCAACGCAATGAAGGACCATCAAGGGATGGGTTACGCACGTAAGGCTATGATTTAGTGCGGCTTGTCGTTGAAGGATGGGAAATGGGAGGAGAAAATGCTCAACCCGGATTTACAAGTCATCATCATGAAATGGCAATGCCATTTTGAAGGTGATGAGGTGTCAATTCTTTCTACATCGGCACGAGATTTTGTGCGAGGCATTCAAGATGCCGACACTCGGGAGGATAAAGTCCTTGATGACGCGGAATGGGAGAACAAAGATTTAGAGTCCTTTCATAAAGAAGTGGTTTAATTAGTTAAGTGGGAATGGGGGTTAGTTTAAATTTATATAACTAGTGTTTTTGTGTTATATTGTGGTAATTGTAAGTATGTCACATAAATTGTATCCGTGATAAGTTCAATATAATCGTATCCTTCTTTGTTGTTCATTTTGAAGTATGATACTGAAAATGATGTATGGAAAAAAAACTTGAATGACATTGGATGTTAATGATGTGTTTAGGGAATCATATGTTTCATGTTGTATTCCACGTTGGGCGATGAATGCACTATATCGCTAGGTCGGATCCGGCATTTAGACTGCTCCAGCGACGAGACAGTCTCGTCGCTGAAATGTACAAACTCAGATTTACCATTCAACGACGAGACGTTCTCGTCGCTGAATGGTAAATCTGATGGTAAACTGAAATTTTACCTTTCAGTGACGAAAATGTGTCGTCATTGAACGATACAACTTTAGCTCTACTATAAATAGAAGCCATACATAGGCATATTAAAAGGACTATACGATAAATATACTTGTCTGTGATGCGAAATACGCGTAGTCTTTGCACAGACAATTGTATTCCGGGTTTACTAATACAAAAAAAAATTGTATTCCAGATTTTTTTTTTCCGAAATAGTAAACAAAACATCCACTTCTTCTCTTCCGTTTGGTCCACCAATTCAAAATCAAGAATCAACAAGCATTTTTTTGTATTGTCTTTGCTTTTTTGATCTCGGTAGTAAAATAATTCTCATGTGCCATTTTTTTCTAAATGTAGTCATCAAAATAACCTCGGATCATAACTTTTTAACAATCAAAAGCATAATTTAGAACCATAAATGAAAAGCATATATAGAATACAAAAAACAAAAAACAAAAATAAAACACATAAACAAAAAAATGGATAACATAAAATAATACCATAATCGACAAATCGTTTTTTTATATTCTTTTCAAGGGGCACATAAGAATTGTACAAAAATTGACAAATGTACATTTTAACCATAGCTATGGAACCGTATACATATATAATTGACAACGAAATAAACACAAACCTAACTCGGAAAAATAGATCAAAACCTAGTAAAACATAAAAAATACTATTTCTTAGTATTCTCCATATTCTATTTGTTTTGTCATTTGTCGAATAGAAACTAAACACACTAAATCTATCACTCTTTACTATCCCTATTTTAAAATCACTTTTTTTTTCCCTTTTTTTCTCTCTCACCTCACTCCTTCCTTTCCTCATTCTTTTCCTCTCCTCCTCACTTTCCATCTTGTTCAAAATTCTTCTTTTATACTTCCTTTCATGCTCATTTATTTAAATGTAGAAATAACAAAGTGTGCACACAACCTTGCAAAAATATGAAAGGCAACCAAACAGGTGCCACCGTAAAAACTAAGGAAGTACCCAGAAGCCCGGTTCAAGGCAGGTAAAGAGCAGTAGGGGAGTAGAGGGGGGAAAGGCAAGAGGCAGCTGGGAATTGAAATGGGGTTCAGGATGAGCTGGGTTGGGAAGGGGAGCCCAGTGTCGAAGAGAATTTGGAGAATAAAAGGATAAAGAAAGGTCAAAATAGTGAGTAGAAAACAATCGAAAAATGAGGGAAATCGCAAAAAAAATCAAAAAAAATAGAAAAAGGATTAACAAATAAGGAGAGATTACAATGAAGATGAAAGTTAACACTCTCATCATGAAGTTACCCGACGAGTATGAAAATATTGTGTACCGAGTACAAGAAATGACTTACAGTTCATGGAAGTGGAACATAGTGGTCCAGATGATACTTGTGCAAGAAAACATTATTGAGATTAGGAGAGAGAGAAAGAGCATCCAAGCTCTAGCTGCAGGAGCAAACCGGTGGAGGAAGATCTAAAGAAACTGTACAAAGGAGAGAAAGATCAGTCTGGAGGACCGAGGCCCCCAAAGGGTCTTTGTCATTTTTGCAAAAAGCCGCGACACTTCATAGCGGATTGTGTTAAGCTGTCAGAGTTGAGGCTCCAAGAGAACCGTGGAGGGGGTTCTTCCGGAGGGAAAGAAGACAAAAAAGAGGGATAAAAATATAGGGTGAGAAAGGGATTAACAAATAAAGAGAGGCAGACCAAGAGGGTGAGAGTGGGAGAGGAGGAAAAAAAAAGGGCGACAAAGGTAGGGAGAGAGGAGGGGAAGGGAGGGGGAGGTGGAGCAAACCTATGAGGAGATGGGGAGGCGAGATATATGGCGAGGGAGAGGGACACGCAAACCAGGAGAGGGAGAATTTTTCACCATAGATTTAGGGAGATATGGAGGAGACAGGGTGGGTGGAGGAAGAAATGGCAGGTCGATAGGAGGAAACAATGCTTAGTGAGAGGTAAGAATGAGATGACAAATTTGGGAGAGAGAAAAAAAGATGGAGAAATCGATAAGTAGAGAACGGATGAGGAGGGTGAGAAATATGGATGGCGTGAGCAAAGGGAAGTAGGAAGAGAATGATGATGTCTATGAAATGGAATCCATGGATGAAAAGTGGAGCACGCGACGGCGCTTTCGCCTGCTTCTTGGTGAATTGATTGAAATTTTATCAGAATGACGACGTTGACAACGACATAGGCGCCAGATCCCACAGAGACAAAATACTGTTGATTGTGATTCGTCAAGAACGGATCCTTTTTTTTTGCGGGTTTGTCCGCATTTGGCGTTTCCCTGCCCCAAATATCACCAACGCCAAATGTTGTTAGTGTATTCTATTTAATTAAATGAATAACCCCAATTTGAGGTTTTATTGGCACATCAACCAATATTAACATAAATGTTTACTATATTTTATGTTCAGCACCATTTTACAATAGACTTTCATACTAAATGGGACAATTATCACCTTAAAAGCATAAAAAATTACGCCAAATTAGCCAAAACCACAAAATAGCATTAATAATCAATCTAACTGATTACTATGAAATTACGTAGGAGTTAAAACCGTAAATATCAAAGTTTACAGTTCTACGCGACATTTGACACAGTTATGTTCTTTACTAAGTTAAACTACGTTACACGTGCGAAGATGTTTGATATTCACATTGTCAAAGACGTGGGTGTTGGATGAATATGTGCGAACGTGATATTTGACAACCCGATTTCATCCCTTTTTAAGAGCGCATATTCTCATGCGTCCGCGGCTACTAAATTTATTGAATTGTACTTTTCCACTTAAAAAGGTACAATTATGTACGGTTTGACACTGACCGTACACCATGTTGAAAAAAGAGGTATTTTGTAGTCTTTCTTATGGACTTACTACAGCCCTCATACTTGTCGTAGTCACTGAGGACCTGTATAAAGCCATGGCTGCCTGCTGCAGCTAAAGGAGAAAGGCGGATCATTCAGGACAGTTTCTCTACAAAATATATACTGCACCTTGTGGGACTTGACCCACTGACCTCTGGATGTTCACCGTACGGGCCAACTGTACGCCTTATCCAGTAAGCCTTGAAGATTCGATACATGTATATGTCGCGATAATAATTTAAAGTTGTACAGCGCCGGAGATTTCATTTAACAAGTTACGGAACGATTTATGCACGGAAACATACCGCGTCGCACGAAATCGGGACCGCACGAAAATTACAAATTAACATTTAATTTCGACGGACGAAATTAAAATGTCTAGATCGAACGACTCACAGTGGGGCCGGAATACCGGAAAAGACATTTGGCGGTTTGCGGAGCAGATGTCGGCGGATGACACGTGGCAACATATGGTTGGACAACGGACATTACGGGAGGAGCAACTACGGCTCCGGAACTGACACGCGTCAGCGGACCGGCCATGCCGTACTATGGCCGTACAAGAAGTACAACGGTACCTGTACCTTCTTGTACTTTACAGTAATATGATTGGTCTAGTACCTTAGAGATAGGTTTAGAGAGGTAGCTTAGGACTTAGAATATTTTCGGTTTTTCAGCCTCTCTCCCAGAGAGCACCTGTATTTATGGACCAACTTTGGTCAGCCATAACTTAATGCTCAGGTGAGCAAATTCAGTGATTCTTTTTGCTGCGGACTCAGGGGAGTCCAAGCTACACAAGGGTGTAGTCGATCAGAGATTTTGCGTCCCAAGGTGGGACTTATTCATTGTCAAAGTCAAAAGTGCATATTCTATCCAATAGGCTTCACATAAGCTGGACATTCTGTGTACCAATGGAGGTCACAAAATTATAGGTTATGGGCCCACCCTCTAGGGTGCCCATTTTTAATATAACAGGGTTCATTTATTGGAAAACCATGATAAGGGGTGCACTAGTTGAAAAACGGCTATGGGGCATTGTGAGTGGTCGTGTGCGTCGGCCATCCGCAAATTTGGGAGTTCCACCAGGGTTTGGAGGATCTCGGTTCACAGGGGGATCTGCGAGGGCAGAGGAGGAAGAGGATGTTGGAGAGAGCATCGTGTCGGACATAGGGAAGGAGAAGGGGAAAGAAAAACTTACACCGATGCCTACTGGATCGGTTTTGGCAGCAGGTGTTCAGAAAACCGAGGCTAATGATAGTGAAATCTGGGATTTCAACAATACCGTGGCGACTCACTTTTTTCTTAGGCGTCTCACCCAGGAAGTGGCTACACCTCATCTTCATGTGGACAGGGCGGACGAGCTGTGGGAGGCACTTGTCAACATTTAAAAGAATGGTACAATTCAGCGGTAGAAGCTGGCAGATCAGAAGGTACAGGCTTATGGGTACAAAAGGGGAAAAATGTTAGATTTTTGTAATGACTTGGCCGGGTTATTTATGGAGTTAGAGAGTGCAGGGAAAAGGGAAACTGAGAAAGAGAAGGTGAATACTTTGTTAAAGAAACTTCCAGATGATTATGAAAACATTGTTAACAGGGTTCAAATTTTGCTAGATCATCGATGGATCTGGAACTCCGTTGTGGGAATGATTTTGGTTCGGGAAAACACAATTGAGATTTGTAGAGGAGGAAAGAGTGTTCAGGCATTGGCTGCTGGAACTAATTGGGAAGACAAGGATTCTAAGAAACCTTATGGAAACTTTGGTGGAGGGGGAAGAGGAACTCAATCGGACGCTTATATTAGAAACAGGCTAGAAACAAGGGCAGTAAAAGATAAAACTCCCTACGAAATGTGGATAGGACAAAAACCAGATGTAAGTCACTTCAAGGTTTTTGGAAGTAAGATTTTCATGCTAGATAATTATCCGCAGAAATGGATGTTAGAGCCAAAGGGCATACCAGGGCTATTTCTAGGGTATGATGATCATGCCAAAGGTTATAGGGTGTATGATATTAAGAGAAATAGAGTTGTGGTAGCCAAAAACATCGTAGTGCAAGGTGAAGGAAAAGAGTAGATGTGTTTAATGAGCGTATAGATGAGAAGAAAGATAGAAGTGTTGATTATATTTTTTTGGAGGAAAATCCTATGTTTTTCAGAAAAAAATGCAGAAAATGCATCTACACCAACTCGAGTGACTTGCAACATACAGAACCATCTCCTCCACCGGAAATTGACTTGTTTTGCCTGAAAGAGTTGAAGATTCTCCTCTGCCTCAAGCTGAAAGCGAATCACAAGAAGAATCACATATATCAAGGAGGAGGACCCAACCATCTATACTAGCGACCGAATTTCCAGGTGGAGTCAGAGGAAGTGTGCGACTCAAGGGAGCAAATGCAGCCTTTGCTCACTCAGCACACATCGAAGAGCCTCTAACGTTGACGGAAGCATTTTCAAGTAATGAAAATGAACACTGGGTGGAAGCAGTTAATGAAGAAATGAAGTCCATCATCGAGGCCAAAACATGGGATCTGGTGAAACCTCCTCCAGGAAGAAAAGCTATTGGGAATAAATGGGAGTTTAAATTAAAATTGAACCCAGATAATACCATAGACACGTATAAGGCTCGTTTGGTTGCTAAGGGATATAATCAAAAGGAGGGAATAGATTATGAAGAAACTTTTTCACCTGTTGTAGGGTTTCCATCTGTCCGCATTTTTCTTACATTAGCTGTCATAGAGGATTTTGACATCCACCAAATGGATGTCAAAAGTGCCTTTATATCAATGTGCTTGCTTTTGAAGTGATGACTTGGGTTAGATGCAATCGCTATAGTAGCTTGGTTGTCACACCACACTATTTGAGGTCCAAATTGCATAAAGTGAAGTTCTTGAATGAGAGACTTTACCCAAAGTAACTCCTTGACAGCTGAGCTGGCTACAATGTATTCACCCTCCATTGTAGATTGAGCTATGACTTTCTGAAGCTTGCTGCTCCAGCAACATGTTCCACTTCGGATCTTTAGAATGAATCCAGTGGTGGAGTGTTGGCTTGGCATGTCCCCGTAGCTCGCATCGCTCCAAGTCTGAATCTTGACCTCTTCTCCACGGAGAGCGAGTCGTAGATTTCGTGTCCCTGCAAGATACCGAAGGACCCTCTTTGTTGCCTCCTAATTTGATCTCCTTGGATTTTGTAAACTCTTTTTTAGAGCACCAACTGCAGCCGCGATGTCCGTGCATGTGTAGTTCATGAAGTAGATTAGGCTGCCAACAATCTGACGATATGGAATGGCAGCCATAGAATTTGCCTCCCCTGATTCTAAGGTGTCATCAAAAATGACTCCTCCCTCAGTCTCCATGTGTTCCACCTTTTGCTTGAATTCCATGAGAGTGGCACTTCCCTTTGCCTCTGCCATGCTAAACTTCTCAAGCATATTCCCAATCGCTTCCCGTTGTGTTAGTTAGATTATTCTCCTATCTCTATCCTTTTTTTCCTGAATCCCGAGAATATACTTTGCCTCTCCTAAATCTTTCATCTCAAATCTCGAATTCAAGGCTGCCTTTATTTTCTTAATCTCATTTAATGACTTACTCAATAGCAGCAAATCATCTACATACACAGCAATGTAAATAGTCTCATCTTCCCCTTCTATAAAATAGACTGAGTGATCTGAACCTATCCTCACAAAGCCGAGACCACTTAGAAACTCATCTAATTTTAGATTCCACTGACGTGGAGCTTGCTTAAGACCGTACATAGATTTCAACATTTTACATACCAGATTTTCTTTTTCGGTCTCTGCATACATTTCAGGCTGCCTCATATAAATCACTTCCTCTAAATCTCCATGCAAGAAATCTGTCTTAACATCCATCTGATGGAGTTCCATATCCTCAATAGCGGCTAAAGACAAAAGAATTCTAAGAGTTGGAAACTGGACAACCGGAGAGAAAGTCTCCTTATAGTCAATTCCCTCCTTCTGACTATACCCCTTTGAAACCAGCCGAGCCTTATATCTTTCAATAGAATAATTTGGATTTAGCTTAACTTTAAAAACCCACTTAAAACCGATGGCCTTTCGATCCGGCGGAAGCTCCACAAGCTCCCAAGTTTGAGCCTCCATTATCGATCGCATTTCATCATTTGCCGCGGAGATCCATTGATCCTTTTCCGGGGCTGAAAAGGCTTGCTGTATGGTGACTCGCTCCATTGTGGTTGCAGAAAATAGGGCATGTTCCGCCGGTTCACCTCGCAGCCTGTTGCCTTACTTCTTCCCCCCGGAAAATCTGAGGCTGGAACTGTTGGATCCCTATCTGCCGCCGAGGAGGAGGAGGAGGAGGAGGAGGAGGAGGAGGAGGAGCTTGCTGTACAGGTTAAAAAACCGGAATGACCGGAGTAGGAATAGAGGAAGAACTTGTGAAAGAGGAAAGAGGAACATTTTCAAAAATTACATATTCTTGATTTTTGGCATTTTTCTCAAAATCTGTCATGCCAAAAACATCGACCGATTGACTTTTTTCCTTTACCTGAATATTCCTAGCAGCCTGAAGAGTTTTCTTGTTTGGGTTGTAAACTCTATAGCCTACTGACTCATCATCATATCCCATAAAAATTCCCGGGACAGATTTTGGATGAAGCTTAAAAATAGGAAGATTATCCAAAATAAAACATTTACTACCAAAAACCCGAAAGTGACTTACATTGGGTTTCTTTCCGGTCCACATTTCATAAGGTGTCTTCCCTTTTTCCGCCTTAGTTTCTATTCTATTCCTTATATAAGATGCACAAGAGAAAGCCTCACCCTAAAACTTGAAATCTATCCCTTTATCAAACATCATAGATTTTGCACTCTCCGTTAAAGTCCGGTTAAGTCTTTCGGATACTCCGTTTTGCTCCGGAGTATAGGGAACTGTGAACTGACGAGATATGCCGTGTTCCCTTAAATAATCGGAGAATGCATTCGAAATGTATTCTCCCCCGTTGTCGGACCGAAGAGAGAGAATCGGCTTCCCGTGACGCTTTTCCGCCCACGTCCGGAAATGCTTGAAGTGAGTGAACACTTCACTCTCCTCCTTCATGAACTAAACACGGCTGTATCGCGAGAAGTCATCCGTAAAAGTAACTAGAAAACGGCTGCCACTAAGGGAAGGGACTTTAGACAGTCCCCACACGTCCGAATGAATAATTTGCAGCAAATCCGTAGCCCGGTTATCCGCGGTTTGAGGTAGGGGCAGCTTGTGAAGCTTCCCTAAAGCACAACCATCACATATATGAGAATCTTTTTGTCCTAATATGACCCCATCTATCATTTTGTGTTTCACCATTTTATCAAGTTTTCGTGATGAACATGACCGAGCCTCTTATGCCACAAAACATTTTCCGAAAGGACACTTGAGTATGCAAAGTCATTTTCATTAGCCAAGTCCATCCGGTACAACAAGTTTGGGCCTCTAGTTCCTACCAAGGCTACTCTCCCATCTTTGCTTTCTACCTTCTTCCCATTCTTTTGCAAAATTTCAAATCCTTTCATTTCAGCCACAGAAGTGGAAAACAATTTTTTCTTAAACTTTGGAATATAGAGAAGATCATGTAAGGTTCTCTTTACAATCTGATCATTGATGTCACATGCTAACTCCACGATTCCTTTTGCCGTAGCCTCCACACCGCTATCATCCGCGTAGTAGATTCGACGAGTCGGAATCGGAGTAAGGGTTTTGAAGTAAGCCCGGTTGTCGCACATGTGGGAAGAGCACCCGGAGTCCATAATCCATCCATTCTCTGGAGGCCTCTCCATGATCTCTTTTGCAAGGGCAAAGAACTCATCGTCTTCCGATTGCGGAAATCTGACCACATCATCTTTTTCCCCCAACGATTCGTCTTGTGGCGCCTCATCAAATGCAAAGAACGCCGCATTTTTCACCGACAATTTTGGTGCTGACCCATTTGAAGGTGGTTCCTCCAATCGCACCTTCCATCCCGCACGGTAAATTCTTGTTTCACACGCTTTAATAAATGCTGGGCACAGCCGGAAAACATGACCTTGACCGAAGCAATAGACACACCTATCATATTGCTTATAATTAGGATTAGGGGTGAAGTTCCTATTTCCAAAAAATCCAGCCGGCCTATATGTCTGAGCATTGTACGTTACCGCTGGTTTTCCACCATTCAATGCTATCCGAGTTGCCTCTTCCTCTAGAATGTAAGCTTTAGCTACGGTTATATTCCATCTAGCCTTCTCCAACCTTTTTATTTGTTCCGCGGCTCCTTTATATTGAGCAGGAAGCCCTCTCATTAAAATCATAGCTTGATGATAGGGAGGAAAATTCCCCCCGAAACATGCTTTTTCCGACAACAAAAGCTTCAAGCCATTACAATAGGAGTTCATAACACCTCCGGTATACTTATAATCCCAAATTTTCCCAGCAGTTATAACCTCATTCTGTTCACTAGCTAGGACATATGACTCCCGTAAAGCCTTCCATATATCAGATGCTTTAGAGATATTGATACATGTCATGTTCAGATCTTCGGACAAGAGTAGTTTGAGAACATACAATGCATCCTCATTTTTCTTTTCAAAATCAGAATCCGTATCCGGAAGAACACCGGAAATCACATCATACAATCTCACTTGCTTAAGGTAAGACTTAGTCAAATCCGCCCAATATAAATATTTTTGGCCATTAAACACCGGGATCCGTGAGGGTGGACTCGTGACCTGTTGATTGACCCAAAGGAGGAAGAAGAAGCACCAGCAGTTGCCATAATATCAGATTACAAAAGAGGAAACTCTCACGGAAACCACAAAAAGACCAACTTCACAATGAAGCCCCAAGCAAACCAGACACACAATAGGTCTGCAAATTTGCCACAATATAAATTGTATACCAAAGAGTACACATGCAGAATTTCACAGGGTTCTGCCAAAAGATCACAATGATATTGCAATTCAAAAAGACACAAAAACTGCTTCGCAGTTTTCCATTCACTGAATTCCTAACTCCAAAATATTCTAAGTCCTACATATACAAAGTGAACCTACAGCTGATCTAAACCGTACCGCATTTACCGTGGTGTGTCGATACACTAAACATTATTCAAACTAAACCCCGCCATCTACCGTACAAGTATTCACATCAATCCTTAACCCTATCCGCTGCTAAAATACGCAGTCAAAGTTAGTCCACTGAAATGACGGTTCGGTCAATATTTCTCTTCCAAAAATGACGGCGAACTCCGTCCGCCGTCCGCGTATTCATTCATCACCGAAGATGAACCTCCACGTGTAAATCTGGTCCCTCAAGTAAATATGTACTTTGTCAACCAACTCAACCAAGCTTGACTTCCCTATGGACCGACACGTGTACATAGAGTGTGCCAAATCTGTGAACTCCCTTTGGAGTTACATACCACACCACATCTTGTCTACGTCAACTCAGTCTATACACAAAAAACTGGCTAAGTCTAGACTCTCTTTCTCACAAACGAGATATAGAGAGGACTAAAGGTTTCCAAAACCAACAAAATATACGAAATGTACTTCGCCGATATGGAGCATTTATTTTGGACAAATGTACTTTATATGCAACAGGCGACGTTTATGACAAAGGACGTGTACTTTATTTGTGACAAGCTTCATTTATTGCAAAAGACGCAGCTGCGGTACGGAAATGATTTTGGTTGTACGACTACTATATTGGCAAGTAGACGTGAATTCACTTCGCGACGTTGCGGGGTATCTGATGACCCGCGTGGATTTCATCTGGATTTTTGTGACCACGTGGCACGACATCGAGGGTGTCGAAGAAGAGTTACAGACCGCAGACAAAGGTCGCCGTTATTTTTTCAATTAGTGGGAACGCGAAATCGCGTCAATCACACGATATCTATTTTTGGACGGCCCGGATTTTGTTGACTTACACGTAATGACTCAGCATACGATTTTGTTTTCGGTGTAAATATTTTATAAAACTGAGGTTTGTCTTTTTGTAAATTAGTTTATTAGTGTACATTTATTCATTCTAACATACTTTGAATTATTCGGGTATACTCACAATAATTGAGGTAGGTGGTAGATAACGTACAGCTGGTATGCCTCCGTACATTGAGAGGTGAACTACACCATGAATCGTTATTAGACTTATGTACTCTATATCGGCGCCCCAAAATTTTGACATTGATACCCGAAATAGAATGACTGATTCTATTTTATCCGTGACGTTAATTAGGATTCCTGTGAATTAGCGTCAAAGGAATTTCCGTATTTATTTCATGAATAATGCAGTGTTCGGAATGTGTTTTCTGGTACAAAACTGTACTTGATTACCGAAAATCATACGGAAATTGTAGTTAACTTATGTTGGTTGCTTACATATTTGCGCTTAGAATAAACGTGGAGTCGAGTTTGCGACAAACGCGTTCGCAAACCTAAATTATAATTATGGATTAATTACACTGAAAAGACGCGACGTGGTGCGGATTGTCATATTTTGTACTTCTTTCTATTTTAACGTATATGTAATGACGGCGGATTCTGTATACCCAAATCAGAGTTATAGAAAAATTTCAATTAAACATTTTCTTTCATAATGGTATTGATACACAAATTAGAATCAATAAAACTAATTTATTATTGATACTAATAATTTCTATAGTCTAATAACGATTCACGGTGTAATGTATACTTGTAGGACTTTGTCATTTTTTGTAGTGTTGTGTATCGGTAAAAAACTTATCCCGATAACACCGATACCAATAGTTATCGGTTATCGAATGGTCAGTGGTCCCGATATATCGTTCCGAGACCAACAAATTCCATATCGGCGATAACTTAAAAAATGTATAGTATGCATGCTATAGTAATTTGTAATATAATGTATTACATATTTTAAATTATATAGCGTGGCATGCCACGTACAACAATTTGTTCCGTATCTATTTAACCGATAATTATTACGGACAGCGCAACAAGTAAATGTAGAAAAAATAAAAATAATACTTTATAGTTCTAAAACTATACTACCGAAACGAAAAATTAAAATATACTGTAAAATTCGAGAATCAAACTTTTTCAAAAAAAATACGAACAGACGAACAGAGCAAATTGAACCGTCGATGTCCAATTATTACGGATTTCAACTTTTTTACGAAAACTACGTAGTATTCGTCTTTTTCATACTTTTAGGCAAATTTGTGTAAATTTCACTGTACAAGAATGTACAAAAACGTACAAAAAGCGTAATATTAGAAAATCCTTAAAAGTCTGAAAAAGTACGGAAATTTATCAGAACTGTGCCAAATTGTGCAAAAGAGTCCTTAAAAAACCTAATCGTACGGAATATCTACTAAAATATAAAAGAACGTACGGGTATGTACTTTGGAAGCCCTAAAAAATCTCGTAAAGTAACCCCAAAATCTACGAACATAGACGGACATCGTACGTAATTGTAAAAATATTGTACGGGTACAATGTAAGATACACATTTTATTTACTTTTCATCATCGTTTGATGTGTACTGTACGTAGTATTCGTTAGTTTATACCGTGCCTAATGTGCGCACGGGACATCTATGGACTGAACACATCTGTCAGACTACCGCCATTTACAACCACCATATTGATTTGTACGGTTCGTACAATTTTTGCCGATAGTTATCGATATCGGTGATATCGCCCGTTGAATGAAAACGTCGTTGCGTAACTTTTTAATATGTTATCAAACCATATACATCCATCCTTTTGTCAACGAATTGATGGTTAAGGCATCAAACTACTTCAGTTCCACAGGACACAGGTTTAAATCTGGTCCATGGCAACATTTTGGTCATCTGTTTGTCTGTCTGCATGTTTCTTTTTGACTATGGGGGCAGCCATGGTGACTCTCTCTCTTCCTCTTAGAGCCTAATTAACAAGTTAATATTAATTACTAATTTTCAACATCAGAGACGACACATTGTCGTCGCTGAATGGGAGAACATAAGTTTTATCATTCAGCGACGACACTTTTTCGTCGCTGAATGGTATAACTTCAGTTTTACCATCAGTTTTACCAGTCAACAACGACACATTATTGTCGCTAATTTTTGGTTCCGATTTTTTTTCAATTCAGCCACGAGACTGTCTCGTTGTTGAAGCTGTCTTAATGCCGGAACCAACTTAGCGATGTAGTGCATTCGTCGCGGAACGTGGAATACTATATGAAACCGATGCATTCTCGAAACCCATTGAAGACATCATTCACATTCAATGTCATTCAAGTTTTTTTTTTATACAACATTCTTAGTAACAAACTTCAAAATGAAAAACAAATAAGGATATGATTATATTCAATTTATCACGGATACAATTTACCCGACATACTTTGACAAACGCTAAGCACAATTATTACACTAACCATCCAAAACTACAAAACAAAAAAGATAACAAACCAACAATAATTCTACAAATTCATGCTATCCCCAATTCCCCACTTCACTAATTAAATCACTTCTCTATGAAAGGACTCAAAATATTTGTTCTCCCATTCAGCGTCATCAAGGACTTCATCCTCGCGAGTGTCGGTAACCTGAATGCCTCAGACTAAATCTCGTGCCATTGTAGAAGGAATTGGCACCTCATCGCCTTTGAAATGACATTGCCATTTGATAATGATGACTTGTAAATCTGGGGTGAGATTACTCTCCTCACATTTCCTGTCCTTCAACGACAATCCGCACTGAATCATAGCCTTCCGTGCGTTACCCATCCCATGCATGTCCTTCATTGCGTTGACTTTGCGAATTGAATTGCGAGCCAACTTAAGGAAGAAAGCCTTCCCGGGCCCGACTAGCTTCCCAGACCAACCCTTGCCACTCGGATGAGACCACACATTCTTCTCAATCCCGTTCATTTTCCAATTCTCCCATTTTTCAGACCAAACCTCCTTAATCTTGGAAATTACGAAAGAGTCGACGGGTTGCACGAGGTGAGTCACGAACGGAGGGAAGAAGTGGAGAATCGTCCTCTTGGCGAGTAAAACTCGGCTCAACTCCTTTGAATTTTTGTGCCCGTAACAATTGTCGAGGAAGATTATTTTCTCACATCCATCACGGTCTCTTTGGTAAGACCTAAGCTCTCCTATCGATTGCGGGAATACGTTTTTATTGTTCCACCCTTTAGGGCCTGTTCGGTAGCAAACTCCTACAATCGCAAAAAATAAAAGATAGGGGGAGGGGGTGAGTTACATGAGGGGGAGAGAGAGATGGAGAGGGAGAGGAGGCCGAGAGGGGGGGGAGAGGGAGAGATAGAGAGTGAGGGGGGGAGAGGAGTGAGGGAGAAGGGGATGAGGAGGAAGCATTACAAACTAATAGGAAACGGTAAAACATATTTTCATTGAGAGGAATACTTCAAAAAATAGAGGAAAATAATAACGAAGTTGAACAAAATGTCAAAGATAAAAATTGAAGGAAACTTATCCGGTACATCGTCGGGAAGGCCCTTTATTGGGTAATTTTGATCGCGGTTTGTGAATATTATCATTAGAGTCTCGATTCATGTGTTCACTCCTCCCGTGAATTGTACCACCAATGTCATTGACTCTCCTCCGCCCGCAACGTCGGCATATTTGACGATCTCGTCGCCCCGAAAGCCTAAAGTTTTTTGTTGTACATGTTTACTATTAAATGGGTCTCGTCCATGTTCTCCACCAAATCCTCGTTGAAACGACGTATTATCCACCAAAAATACTGAAAAAAAAAAAGAAAACAAAACACAAAAAAATATAATGAAATGGGCAACAATGTTGGTTTACATTCTTGTCATCTTTAGAAATTGAGGGGGGTACTAAGACAAACAACCATTTTTTTTTTACATTAATTACCCTCAACAAGCACGGAAAAGAAACAAAATGAAAAATTTTATATGACAAAAAGCAACAAAGTTAAGGAAATTACGAGGCTTACGCGAGAGAAATCCCCTTTTTAATACGCCCATGTGATATGCCACGGTTCTCTCTATGAATTCCTCCTTCTCTAAACTTAATTGTAGTTTGCCCTTTTGGGCTCGAGCGACAATGTTATGCTTTTCGAAAAAACGTTGAATCTTACGCCGAGTGATTGTAATCTCGATCTCTTCACCATTGTCGTCAATAAATTCCGGCGCACCATCCATTTTCATTTCTGCAATGATGTAATTTGCCATTTTTTCCACAATGATAGTCGACATTTTCATGCCCGCCTTTTAGAATCGGTAGAATTCGTCCACTAAGTCCTTGTGAACCATCACCACCCATGATAACTCTATCCTATGTTGGATTTGTTGTTCTTTGGTCTAAAATAGACCGCAGAAGCCACCCAAACTATCATGCAAAAAGCTAAGCAAAAATAGGTCGACGAACAATCATATGAAATGCATCCTCCATTTAACATACAACAACATTTAGGGTTTCATGGAATAATCAACATAAATAAACCCTATGACAACATCTAAGGTTTGATGGAATAATCGACATAAACAAACCCTAAGATAAATGCATAAACAATGCATATCAAACATATATAAAAACATAAATAAATAATAACACACAAATGCATCACACATAAACAAGAGTATAATCAAAGTATAATCATTATATCATTCAAAGTGCATGACCTAATCGACAACCCTAAAATACTACATCTTCGGTCCCCACTTTACTAACCAGCATTGATTAATTATTCTAATGAAGCTCAAATCTATATATACACTTGTGAGCTGTTAACAAATCACTAAGTGTCAAAATAACCAACGTAAATTACGTAACTGTCATTAAATCAAACTAATCGTAAGCGTACACCTGAAAGTCAAGCAATCGTAAGCGTACACTTGTCTGCAAATACGACATCGTACACACACAAATTACACTGTCGAAAACCCTAATTGATCACTTAAATTAAAAATGTCATAATCAATACTAAATTAATAATACACATACGACAAAACAATATTGTTTCAAATATTTACACCGACGCGTCCGCAAAATACGCGTCATAAGCGACAACTTGCTTAGTCACTTGCAGATAAATCCACGTAGTGAACCGACATCGTATATGTACGGTCCACCTAATTAACACGTCATTAAACAATACGATCCCTTGGAAATATCGGCGAACGCCATCCGCCTTCCACGTGTACCACGAATCACTTGTCAAACAATCCAGAACGTCCAAAAATAAATATCGTGTGATTGACGCGATTTCGCGTCACCACTACATAAAAATCTCGGCGGCCTATATCCGCCGTCCGTCGCTCTTAATCGGCACCCTTGATGTCGCGCCGCGTGGTCATAAAAATCCACTTGTCGAAACTGAAACTCTGAGACCTCCATAAGTCCTCAGAGTGGACAGCTTCCAAGAAGCCTCTAGGATAATCCTGACCCCTTTGTGTTTAAGCAAAAATAACTGCCACCCTGGCAGACAAAAACTCTGACCAACTTCACCCCTGTGAAGACAAGACTCCCCTGAGTCGATAGCAAAAAGAATCTCTGAATTTGCTCCCCTGAGCAGTAAGTTATGGAGGGTCAAAGTTGACCTTTTGTACAGAAGCTCTCTGGGAGAGAGGGTCCTATCTTCTAATTTTTCTAAGTCCTATCTCTCTCACAGACTCTATCTACTGATGTACGGAACCAATCAGAATTGAGTTCCGTACGCAAAAGTACAGCTGCCGGTGTACTTTATGTACGGTCATTGTACGACATGGCCAAAATGTCGACACATGTCAAATCCGGATTCGGTGCCATAATCTCCGGAGTTTCCACAATCCAACGGAATTTTGCCACGCGTCATTCGATGTGGCGATGGCCACAAACCGCCGAAATCTTCCTCCGCGATTTCGGCGCTAATCCCGGCCGTCCGATTAAATTCGGCTTTAATCGTAGCCGTAATAAATACATGCGCGGTATTTGTTTCATTTACGAAACAAATGCGCGGTACTGATTTATGTCCGTACCGTAAGTCGTACATTACATATTACTGGATCTATGTATCCCGTAATTAATTCTAGTTAAATGGTTTATCGCTTGTATACATATATAAATAATTATCAAACTATATGCTAGGTAACACTACCGCTAGATTAAACGGCTAAGGCTACCGGCTACTTCGTGTCTGCCGGCTGGCAGGTACAAGGATCAAATCCTGCCGCCGGCATATACATTTTACTTTAATAAATAAACCCTAATATAAAATTCCCGTAAACCTCAGGATAGCCAAGGTAGCCATGGCTCTAGCTTCCTCTCCAATTTCTCAGTGACTGCGACAAGTTTGAGAGTTGGAGAGAGAAGTTAGAGATAGACTGCCTCGACTTCTATATTTCTTTTCAGACCTAGAAAATACTAATAAAACCATTAGTTTCTACAGAAACCTCGTACAATCGAAATCATTTTCGTACCGCAGGCGCGTCCCTTGTAATAAATGCGCTTGTCGCATTTTGTTTCGTACGCCATGCGTACATTTTCACACTTCGAAAATTTCAAATCGGATCGCTTCGCGATCCGCCGTCCATTTACATTGCGCATTCCGCGCCACTCAATTAGTCCTTCACGTACATTTAATTTTCTTCGTACATTTACTCCCCCAATCCGCAAATCTATTCGAACCTCCACACTACATCGCGTAAATGCGCACGCACGCGAACACGCGCACGCAGAAACGCTCCGTACGCACGAAACTAAGTTTTCAAAAACAACAGGATTGGCACGTGAAGCCGGTCTAATACGGGGTAGAATATGGAAATATCTATACTCGAGCCGCTCGTAATAAATGGGTACGGACCAGCCAGTCTCTACATCGAACTGGTGGCACAGTGGTAGTGCGTTTGCAGCTGAAGGGAAAGGTCCTAGGTTCGAACCCTGGCCGGGTCACTTTTTCCTAGAATGGGACATGCCGAATCCCGAATTTCACGGAAATCTAACATGGTATCAGAGCCAGCGGGATTGCGGATGGTGTGATCGGCCTTCCCGTGAGGTAGGGTGTTGGATTGGTACGTGAATGGGGGTTCAATACGGGGTAGAATGTGATACGTCACACTCAAAGCCGCCTAAAATAAAATAGGTACGGACCCGCCAGGCTCTACATCGAGCTGGTGGCGCAGTGGTTAGTGCGCTGGCAGCTCAAGTGAGAGGTCCCAGGTTCGAGCCCTAGCCGGCTCACTTTTCCCTAGAATGGGACATGTGAATTCCGGATTTCACGAAAATCTAACATCCTACCCTTTATCGGTAACGCCTTCGTTACCGCCACGCTCCTTCTTCTAAAACCTGAAGAAGATAGGGTGAGAGTAGGTTCCCTTATCCCTTTTAGTACCACCACCCTTTCTACCCACCACCACCTTGCCTTATGGTATTCTGCAATTGGAGTAAGGAAAGAAAAACAAATTAGGCAGTGAAGATATTCATTAAAAGCGTCAAACATTACAGATTGAGAATTGCTTCAGCGACGAGGATCTGTTGTCGCCTAATTCAGCGACGAGCAGCTGTCGTCACCGAATCGTCGGTAATTTATTGACCACAACTAGTTGTCGCTGTAAATATAACTCTGGGAGAGTTATAGTTCAGGGACGAGTGGAATTCGTCCTTGGTTTACCGATGAGGTGTTGTTGTTGCTATATTCAACAAACACAACAAAAAAATAAAATCAATGTGAGTGGGTGGGTGAGCGACGACAAGAGAAGAAGAGACGGAAAAATTATTAATTTTGGAAATCACAAACATATCGATTAACGCAATTTTTTTCGAGACAAATCTCGTGTGAGCCTCGTCACTTGTTCTTGTTGGGCGGCCAATTGGTGAATGAGTGCCTCGATTATTCTTGGTAAATCCTCTTCTCTCGGTGGTGGAAGGGGGGTAATCGGACTCCGAACCCTTGGGATTTCGCATAGACGGGGTCGTCTCACTTCAAGACTTCCGAACTTAAGTAGTACCGAGGTACGAGCCGCTCAGAGAGCCATTACCTTGGGATTTTTTTGACAATAATTGAGATTGGTGCATAGTCGAGGGTCCCACAGATTGTGAAGCCGCAATAACTCGAGAACATTCACCCGAAAACCGCGGTCGTCGTGAACAATCCATGTATGCCGTGGATCAGCTCGATCGAATTGCTTTATGTGGGCAAACGTTGAGCCTTGGTCGTCATTGTCAATGAAAAGCCACGTCCGATGAGCGCGAATATCCGGAGGGATGTCAAGATTTTTCGGATGGGGATTATCCCTCGGATTTTGGGAGCGTGGTTCACCATACCTCCAATGTTTGGTCCATTCCGCAACCGGAATAAAATGCTCGGCCCGAGGCACAAAACTGCTCATTTCCTCCTCTCCCGTGGGAGGAGGAAAAAACCAATCCGGATCCTTGACTCGGTAAGGAGCTTGAGGAGTCGGCTCACCCAATACAATGCCTCTCTCCCTATTCAGTGTTCAAGGCGCCTTGAACACGTCGTCATCCTCTTCGTATTCATCCTCTCGTTGTCGTCCCTCGCTATCCGAACTTTGCTCGTCCTTGGTTGCGGGCTCATCCACATCTTTCCATACCCGAATATCCGTCGGGTGTTCTACTTCGAAGGTATGTTTGTCTTCCAGCGGTTCTTCCCTATCCACAATGCTCTCGTTGCTACACGAAGTTGAGGAGACATAATCCTCGTCACTCCAATGACTAACTTTCCATTTTCCTAATTTCATTTCCCTCCTCTTCTCTAACTTTTTCCGTGCCTCTCTCCCTCCCCCGTCCTCCCTCTCATCAAAAACCCTATTTTTCCTTTTTATCCTCCTCCTCCTCCTCTCTACTCCTCCCCTCGCCTCACTTCCCTCCCCCTCCTCCTTTGCCTTTTTTCCCCTTACTTCTTCACCATCTACCTCCTCATCCCTACTCACCTCAATAGATGCACCCTTTTCCTTCCCTTCCCTCTTTCCTCTTTCCCATCCAATGGCTAACAAGGTTGCCGCCTCCCGTTGCCTCGTTAACTCTTTGGCGGTCGCCGTAACAAGGGGAGGATAGCGACAACGATAAGCCTGGATAGCGACGGCGATAAGCCTTCATGGTACGCGGTCACCTACTTTGCTGGCTGCTGCCCTCCATAGCAAAGCTTCAAAGGCGCGTGTAAAAAAGAACTGAAGAAGACGCGGCTTCAAAAAGTAGAGGGGAAAAACAAAAAAAAAAAATTAAAACCCTATTTTCATAAAAAGTACATACCAATGTAAAACACTACGATTTCCTGAGAGGGGAACTTACATTATAAATGGTCAGGCACAGATTAACTTCGTCGCCTCCCCGATGCGTTCTACTATTCTAACGGTGGGGTGACGAAACGAAAGAATGCGTCCCACGTTTCATTCACTACGCAATTTCAATATTGGGCGTCTTCGCTTGTTTGGATTTTTTCAAACGTTACGTTTAAGTGACGGCTACACGTTTGACCGGCACGAAGTCTTTATTGGGAACTTCCGACGTTGAGGCAACGACGCATTGTCGTAGCCTTTTTGATTTCTCCAACATTTGCTAACAGTCTAATGAATTAGCCTTTTGTTCCCCACATTCAGGCGACAAAACCATGTCGTCACATATCCATTGGTTTCAACTCATTGCAAAAATCTATTGGACGACGTTGCACAACCACCCATCATAACGACATGAGGTGGGGGGGGAAATAATGGGACATATAAAAATAAACAATAAGAGGGAGAAATAATCAAACATAAATTATTCAATATGCCAAATTAAATTAGAAACAATGGGAGCTAGTGACACACAAATTAGGCAACCGGGGTTAGCTATATGAAGGTAAAGAGGAATGGTAAAAACTATTACTTGTACCATACACCCTCGTAAAATGTTGCGGTAACTTTTTCATAGTCGTTGGTGTTGTTTTTAGAAAGCTTTAGTCTTCTCTATGCCTCAGCTGTGAGGGAGAGAGAGCTATTCACGACTTAAGCTATTTTTGGTTGAGTTCGGTTCAGTGGTTACCAAAATTAGTTTGACAGTGAAGTTGGGAGTTCAAGGTTCATTCACACTTGGGACACGCGTCGTCACTTGAGAGAAATGCGTGAGTATGTCCTCCGTGGACGTACGGAAATTCGGCAAGACCACGGGACTTCGTGAAGTCAGTTCTACGGTGCCAAATCCTCTAATCGGACGGCTGACAGCCGCCGCCAACAAATACTGACGAGGCGTGACTAGATCACTATCACTTTACGTTGTCTGGACTTCGGTGTAAATATTTTGTAAAATATAATTTTGTCTGTAGTGAATTAGTTGTTTAGTGTTGAGAATGTGGTTTATGACATACCTTCAGTACACAGGTATACTCACAGTATTTGTTGTGTTGAAATGTTATATGTACGGCTGGAATGCTTCCGTACAGCTTAGTGTAGTTTCGGTGTATAGAAGTAGGACTTAGTGTATTTGATTCATTAGGAACAAATGATATGAAAACTGTACACTCAGTTTTATGTAATTTCATTTCTGTATATCTCAAAGATCTGTGAGCGGAATTCATTGAAAGTTTGTGTGTGTTTTCCTTTGTATGTTATCTACACTGTGATAAATTTTCAGGACCATTGGATCATTTTTCTGAAAGTTATAGTCTGTCAAAGCTGCTGTTTAACCATCGGTATTTGTGGAAGCTTCCTCTTTTGATTTGTTTTACGATGACTACTGCTGCATCTTCTTCATCTTTAGTGCCAGCAGTTGTCTCAGAAAAACAGGTCACGGGCCCGCTTTCACGAATTCCGGTCTTTGATGGACGCGATGTCTCAGAAAAACAGGTCACGGGCCGACTTTCACGAATTCCGGTCTTTTATGGACGCGAATATCTATATTGGGCAGATTTGGTTAAGTCTTACTTCAAGCAAGTGAAACTTATTGATGTGTTAAATGGATCACTGGCAGAATCTGATGCCAGCTTTGATCAAAAAAATGACCAGGCTTTGCATTTAGTAAAGCTTATGATATCAAAAGAATTGCATATGACATATATTAATGTTACAAAGGCATCAGAATTGTGGGATGCATTGAAATCTTCTTATGTTAAAGCTAGTGACCAGCATGAGATTATAACTGCTGGTCATATCTATGAGTATAAGTACACATGTGGTAGCATGGTGGAATACACTTATCGGTTTCGAATATTACTGTCAAAAAATGCATGTTCAGGGGGGACTTTCTCCCCTTATCATGAGGCCATGATTCTCCTAAAAAGGCTTCCTAATGAATATAAAGGAGCCTCAGATGAAATGAAAAAAATGTTTAAACCTCTTTGGAATTTGCAAACAGATATAGAGTTTATCTTGGCAGAAGAGGCTACTCAAACAGTTTAAGGATTTAGAAAACTAGCTGTAGCATTTACGACTCAGTTTCAAAGGGAAAGTAGATATCAAGGGAATCAGTTTAATCCTCAGTTTGAGAAATGTGTTTATTGCTATACTGATGGTCACTCCTTCAGAGCTTGTCCTTTGTATGTAAAAGCTCTTGAAACAGGTACCTTTCGGAAAGGATGGAGACACCACGGACCTCCCATTTCCCAAAAACCTCCGAATAAAACTGTTGCATTTTCAGCGGAGGATACGAAATTGAAGAAGAAAACGACAAAGAGTTCTTTGCTCTTGCCAAACTCGATATGATGGAAGGAGAAAAGGACCTCAGATAGATAATGGATTCCGACAGCTCTTCACACATGTGCTGGAACAAGTCTTGGTTTAAGGAGACTCCTTCCTTCCTTTCTTCAAAATTGATTCCTTTCTTTTGATTATAAACCTTTGCCACAAGTCTGGCCTTATATCGTTCAATGGTGTTATCGGGATTTAACTTCACCTTGAATACCCATTTGTTGCCGATCGCCTTTCGATCTGGAGGAAGTTCCACAAGCTCCCATGTTTGGGCCTCTATGATCGACTTCATTTCGTCGTTTGCTGCCTCCATCGAGTGATTCCGCTCTGGTGATGAGAAGGCCTCTTGGATGGCCAAGGGCTCCCCTGAGGCTGTCGAGTAGGCAAAGTGAGAGCTTGCTTGCAGGCGGCTGCTGGATCTTCTTCCCCCCGGAAATTCTGAGGCTCAGATCGTCGGATGCCGCGCATTGCGCTGATTGCGCTGGTTGTGATCCGTGTGTGGCTGATTCCGCTAGTTGTTATCCGTGTGTATTGACTGCTGGTGGTCCGGTGGGAATTGAACTGGATGAGGAATTCGGAGAGAGTCTGACTCTGGAGTCATTACCGGAGAATGTTGCACCTGCGGGACAATTTCTTGCATGCAATCTAAGATGACATACTCCTGTACTTTTTGTTGCTTTTGCTGCTCTGTCATTTGAAATAAATCTATCGAGTCTAGTTCATCTTTGACAATGATATTCCTTGCTACAACTATTTTCTGCCTCTCAAATACAAAGACTTTGTAACCTTTAGAGTGATCATCATATCCTAACAAAATACCTGGTAATCCCTTCGGTTCCATTTTCCATCTGTCCGTAGACGTATCCAAGATAAAGCATTGACTACCAAAGACTTTGAAATGGCTAACATCTGGTTTGCTACCTGTCCAAATCTGGTAAGGAGTAGTGTCTACCGATCTGGATGCTATCGTATTCTTAATATAAACTGCACAATTTAGAGCCTCAGCCCAGAATTTCGGATCCACATTTTTATCTGCGAGCATCGACTTAGAGCTCTCTCTGAGAGTTCTATTTAGTCTTTCCGACATCCCATTTTGTTCCGGTGAATATGGAACAGTCAACAGATGACTAATACCTTCCTCGAGTAAAAAGGTTTCAAATTCTTTTGACGTATATTCACCACCATTGTCCGATCTGAGCTGCAAAATAGGTTAATTATGAAGTTTTTCAACCCATGCTTTATAGTGTTTGAAGTGACCAAACACTTCACTCTTCTCCTTCATGAAGTAAACTCTTGTAAACCTGGAGAAATCATCTGTGAAGGTGACCATATATTTCATCCCCCCGGCAGATGGAACCTTCGCAGGACCAAAAACATCCGAATGAATTTGTTGTAAAAGTTTTGTTGACTGATGCTCAAACTCTTTAGGAAATGGCAATCTGTGGATTTTGCCTAAAGCGCAACCATCACAAGTTTTGACCGGCTCATCTGTGATTGATACACCTTTTATTTTTCCAGCAGTGACCATTTTCCTCAAACTATCATAGTTTACATGTCCTAATCTTTTATGCCACAACTCATCTGAGTGCAAAATACCGGAGTACAAAACATCATTCTCCTTGGCATTAGCCATATCCATGCGGTACATCTTGCTACTATCTGTAGTACCTGTAACCGCAACCTTGCCATTTTTGCTAACAACCTGCAACCTTGCCATTTTTGCTAACAACCTGCAGACCATTTTTCAAATTAACCTCAAAGCCTTTACTCTCTACCAACAACGTAAAAAACAGATTTTTCTTAAAGTCAGGCACAAATAAGACATTGTGAAGGGTTCTTTCAATTAATTTTCCTTCTACATCAACTAGCAAGGACACATCACCCATAGCACGAGTCTGGACACTCATTCCACAAGCATAATAAATATTTTTCTCCGACGTTGCTTTCAGATTTTTGAAGATGGCCTTGTTCCAGCACATGTGGGCTGACTCTCCTTTATCCATTATCCATCCAGGGTCCTTTGCGCCCTCTATTGTTGCCGCCATAGCGAAGAGATCCGTGTCGTCCTCCTCAGAAAATGTCAAAGTCTCGTCTTGGAGTGATGAAGAAGCTGAAAACACTTCATTTTCACGAGGTGTAGGCCCCGTGAGGCTTTTGTAAAACTGACTTTGTTGCCATCCCGGCCTGTATAAACCTGTATCGTTAGCTTGTTTAAGTTTAGGACAAAATTTGTATCCAGGACCTCTCTCACTGCAATAAAAACATGCATTGTTGGATTGTCTATTTCCACCCTGATTAAACTGTCTGAACTGGGTAAACTGATTACGTTGCTGATTAAACTGACCTTTCCTCCCAAAGTCTGAATTAAAAGCCTCTATTTGCTCAACATTGAGAACATTAGATGTAGCTTCCTCCTCTAGTAAAACATTGATGGCTAACTGTAAAGTCCAGCTAGCTTTATCTTTTTGTTTGAGCATGTCAGATGCTCCTTTCATACTACAAGGGAGACCCCTCATGAGCAAAGCTGCTTGTTGAAACGGAGGAAACACCCCACCTGCACAAGCATGTGCATCTACAAGGATGCGGAATTTGTTAGAATATTCAGCCATTGTACCGCAGTGTACTTACAGTCCCAAATTTTTCCAGCCAATAGAAGCTCTACCTGGACAGTAGCATTTTCATAATCATTTTTAAGAGATTTCCAGATATCAATTGCTTTTTTCATTTTTATCCGAGACAAAGCTAAGTCCTCAGATATACAAAATTTCAGAATAGAACGAGCGTGTGTATTTTTCTTAGACCATGACGGATCAGATTCATCCAGCGAACCATCCAATATATCCAAAAGATTAACATTCTCAAAATGTGTCTCCACCATATCCGCCCAGAAAGCATTCTTTTCCTCGGAAAAGATAGGAATTCTTGAAGACAGGCCCATAACCTATTGTTCTACGACCACCGGTGCAGGTGGAGGAGCAGCAGTAGTAGTAGAAGTAGACATGATACACTCTTAGAAGCTATCAAGTATCCTACCAAACAGCTATTTTGAAGTGCTAACCAATTCTTGCAAAAGCATCCAAACCTTACAAAACTATATCAGAATATAGAGTAGCATAAACACTGACAACTCCCAGAGTTTCAACACAATTGACTCTACAACACTCAAGATATATTACTCAGAAGTTTCCCAAAAACAGTTTGCAGTTTTACTACTTGGAAGTCTGGATACTTAAAAAGGCTCTAAGTCCTAAGTCTTATACTTTCGGTGTTTTATCGCCGATACAACTGTACTTAAGAGGTACGTCCAAAATCAACCCACCTACTGAGATCTACGTGTTCCTAATCGTGCCAACCCAATCTATCATCGTACAGTCAATATTACTCAGAATCTATATTAAGTGATTTTACAAATACTTGTCGGCTAAGTCACTTGTAATACTCTTATGAATCTCGTTCGTTGACCTGATTCATATCAATTGCAGCTGCGTTGTCCCGTATTGGATCACATTCACATCACCCGCAGCTGTGGTGTCCCTCAGCGAATCATATCCAAGATAGCAGCAGCTGCGTTGTTTGTACGGATCATATCCAAAGTAACCGCAGCTGCGTTTGTCCTGTCTATGTCGCAGCTTCGCTGCTGCGCTGCTCTGTCTGCATAGCAGTTGCGCTGCTGCGCTGCTCTGTCAGCATAGGAGCTGCGTGGCTCTGTCTGCATAGCAGCTGCGTTGTCCTGTACTGCACTCAAGTGATGACGCATATCCTTATAAAACTTACGCTACAAATTACTACCTTTCTGCCGTCATACTAATATACCAAGACTTAAGGCTTTCCGAAATCAACAATTATTGCAGGTGGCAGCTTTACAGTGTGTCACCATGTATTAAAGTATCTACATTTCTCTGTCGTTTTCCACAAAATTCATCCTTAACGAAGAAAAACTTTAGCCGTACGATGAAATCAATTTTACCACAGTACAGTAAACGTCAATTCGATAACTTGAATGTACTCCATGTTTGTCGTCTTGTGAACTCATTTTGGCATTTTAATCTTTTCGACGACCCTTAGGCCAAAAACTTCATCAGAAACCACCTCGAGATGTGATTTCAGTTCAAGTATCTCCCAAACAACAAATGAAAAACGACCCACGCACGTGCCACATGAGCGGAAATTTTTTAGGACGAGAGAGACGCTATTTTTATCTTGTCCGTCACATGCATGTATGGAAAAGATGAGCATGTACGGAAAAAAATATGCAAGGGTCTCGGACCTCCAATTTCATTAATGGGTCCTTTGCAAATTTTTGCCCCGTTGTCGCCTCTCCCCTTTCCCTCTCACATTATCGCTTTTATCTCACACTTTTTTGAAAGAGGCATGACAACATTGGTATGAAATGAAAGATATTTGAAAAATAATTCTTTTGACTACCATTAGGTATATTTTTATGGCAAGCCAAGTGAGAAAAGTTGAAAAAACGAAAATCGGATAGCCATGGCAAAAAGTTTTTTGAATTTGTGACGTCAACGTTATCACAAGTGAGCACAACGTCACATTTTCACAAAACCCTAAAAGTCTACAATATCACAAAATTAGAAAAATTTAGATGTCTACAAGTGTCGTTGTTTTTGTTGGCGACACTAATTGGCGGAAGTTTCATAGTCGTCTCCAACCGTCACAAAAATGAACCAACATCTACAATCGTCACATGTCAAAGTTCCGAATTCATTTTCGCACATTGGGCGCCATTCAAAGTAGTACGAAGAATTTTCACTGCAAACCAAAATACTTTATCAAAGTATCGATTACGACGCACCCTTATCTATACTCATTTATATATAGGAGGGAGGAGGGAGGAGGGAGGAGGGAGGAGGGAGGAGGGAGAAATGAGGAGAGAGAAATGAGGAGGGAGGAGGGAGGAGGGAGGAGGGAGGAGGGGGGAGGGAGGAGGGAGGAGGGAGGAGGGAGGAGGGAGGAGGGGGGAGGGAGGAGGGAGGAGGGAGGAGGGAGGAGGGAGGAGAGGGGAGGGGGGAGGGGGGAGGGGGGAGGGGGGGAGGGGGGAGGGAGGAGAGAGGGAGGAGGGAGGAGGGAGGAAGGAGGGAGGAGGGAGGAGGGAGGAGGGAGGAGGGATGAGGGAGGAGGGAGGGAGGAGGGAGGAGGGAAAAGAGGAGAAGAGATGGATAAAGAGGAAAGGGGATAAAATAAAAAAGAGAAGAAAGAGAAGCAAGAGAGTGAAGAGTGAGGAAAGAGGGAAGAGAGGGAACAGAGGGAAGTGGAGGGAGAGGCGGAAAAGGGGAAGAGAAGATAGGAGAAAAAGAGGCAAGAGTGAAAATAGAAGAAATGGAGGATGAAAGAAGGGGAAGAGAGGGAAGAGAAGGAAGAAAGGGTAGAGGAAAGTGGGAAGAGGGCGGCGAAAGGGATGTTGAGAAAGACAAAAAGATAATTACGGTGTGGAAGAGGAGAGGAAAAGATAGGGATGAGGGAGAAGAGATACAACTATGGCGAAAGAGAGAAGAGAGGGAAGACGGAGAAGAGGGGGAAAATAAGGAATATAGGGAAGAGTTGGAAAAAAGGGACGAGTGGGAAGAGTGGGCAGAGGGAAGGAGGTAGAAAGGGGGGATAGAGGCAAGGGCGAAAATAGATGGAAGAAAGAGAAGCAAGGGAAAAGGTAGGAAAGGGAAAAAGGGAGGGACTAAAAAGAAGTGGATAAAGAGGGGAAAAGAAGGAAGAGCGGTAAAGGAGGAAAAAGGGGGAAGTGGTTTGCTTTTAGAACTAATAGTGGTATTGAATTAGAGAAAGATGAACGAAAAAGTTTAATTTTACCACAATAATCCCCCAAGATTGTTAAGGATGTAAAAGTTGCATATGAAAATGACCGGAAGGATGCTAAAAGTGTTTAAGGGAACAAGGGGGGAGTTGGGAAGAGGGAAATAGGGAGAAGTTGGGAAGAGGGAAAGATGGGAAATTTGGGAAGAAGAAAGAAAGGGGAAGTTGCGAAGAGGGAAAGAGGGGAGTTGAGAAGGGAGAAGGAGGGGGGAGCTAGAAAAAGAGAAGGAGGCGGAAGTTGGGAAGAGAGATAGCAAGGAAGAAGGAAAGAGGGGGAAAGTTGAGAAGAGTGTAGGAGGTAAATTTGGGGAAAGGAAAAGAGGGAGAAGTTGGGAATAGGGAAGGAGGAGGAATTTGGGAAGAGGGAAAGAGGGAGAAGTTGGGAAGAGGGAAAGGTGAGGAAGTTGGTAAGAGGGAAAGAAGGGGAAGATTGGAAGAGGGAAAGAGGAGGGAGGTGAGAAGGGGGATATAGGGGAAGTTGGGAAGTGGGAAAGAGGAAGAAGTTGGGAAGAGTACAAGAGGGTGGGTTAGAAAAGGCGAAAGAGGGAAAGGAGGGAAAGGGGGAAGAGGGGATGTTGAGAAGTGACAAAGATGGGGGGAGTTGGGAAGAGTGGGAAGAGGGTGAAGCTGGGAATAGGGAAGCAAGGGATTATGGAAAGAAGAAAAGAGGGAGAAGTTGGGAAGAGGTAAAGAGGGAGAAGTTGGGAGGAGGAAAGGCGGGGAATATGGGAAGACGAAAAGTGGCAGAATTGGAAAGAGGGACGAGGGGGAAGTTGGGGTAAGGGAAAGAAAGGGAGGTTGGGGAGAGGGAAAGGGGGGGAAGGTGGGAAGAGGGAAAGAGGGGGAAGGTGGGAAGAAGGAAGGAGGGGAATATGATAAGGCGGAATGAGGAGAAGTTGGAAAAGGGGACGAGGGGGAAGTTGGAAAGAGGGAAAATGGGGAATTCGGAAAGAGGGAAAGAGGGAGAAGTTAGGACGAGGAAAAGCGGGGAATTTGGGAAGAGGGAAAGTGGGGAAGTTGGGAAGAGGGAAAGAGGGGAGAGTTGGGAAGAGGGAAGGGGTGGAAAACTAGGAAGGGGGAAAGTAGGGGAAGTAGGAAAGAGGGAAAGAGAGCAAAGTTGGGACGAGGGAAAGAGGGGAATTCGGGAAGAGGGAAAAAGGGGGAAGTTACGAGGGAAAAAGAGGGAAGTTGGCGTCGTGAAATAGGGTGAAGTTTGGAAGAGGGGAAAGAGGGGATGTTGGGAAGTGAGAGAGAGCAGAAAGTTTGGGAAAAGGAAAGAGGGGGAAGTTGGGAAGAGTGAAAAATGGGGAAGCTGGGAAGAGGGAAAGAGGTGGAAGTTGGGAAGAAAGAAAGAGGGTGAAGTTGGGAAGAGGGAAAGAGGGTGGAGTTGTGAAGTGGGGGAAGTTGTGGAAGATATTGAAGTTTGGAAGAGGGAAGGAAATGGGAGAGGTATAAACCGAGGAAGAGAGCGGGGTGGGATAAGAGAGAGAAGTGAGGGAAGAGGCGGAAGAAAAGCGGGGGAAGTGAGAAGACTAGCAAGCGGGGATAAAAGGGGAAAAAAAGAAAAAGAGAAAAATGGATGAGGGGGAAAGGGGATAAAAGAGACAAAGCGAGGAAAGAGAGGGGTTAGGGGGAAGAGGTGGAAGCATAGAAAAAAGTGTACAAACCGTGTAAGAAATTTATTGTTAGTTTCGAACATTCAGTTTGTACTTTTTTGTGCGTTGGCAAATTCTAAACTCTGAAAAACCAAAATTCTGTCCAACTGGCTGGCATACGTTTTACACATAGAAACCTACTAGAAAAGATCGCCTGAGAGTCTTTCTACGGCAACATGTTTGCCATAAACACAGTGTCTAAGGAAAGATAAGATGAGAAAAGAATAAATGAATACAATAAAACAAAAAAGATAAGTGTATCAACATTTTTGCAATCATGTTTTTTCCCTCTTACTTCAAAAAAGTCGAGATACCTCTCAAGTTGTTTTCGAGTGAGCATGGAGAAATGTTTTCGAGAAAAGGAAAACTCAAGTAGTTTTTATTTAGTTACCAGCATAATTTTTTTTGATGCAATGACGTCAGTTGCCGACATCTCTCCCCTCTCTCCTCATCCTTCCATTACCACCCTTCCTTTCATTCTTTCTCTTCTCTCCTTCACCCCTTCCACCATTCGCTCCTTCCTACCACTGCCCTCACTTCTCTTATCCCTCTTCACCCTTCCCTTTCTCGTCTCCCTTCTCTACCTTCCCTTCTTTCTTTCACTCCCCAACCCTTTCTACCCATTCTTCCCTTTCCTCATTTCTATCCCTCCCCTCCCGTGCGTCTTGCCTCACTCTTCTGCTAAAATTTTGTGTCCATTTTCTAATAAGGACAAAAATCAAAGTTGTTACGTGTGCGAGAAGTCGAGTAGGTCCAGTACGGTTTGGTACAGTTGAGTAAACATGAAGGTACATTTGTGTAGACATCAAGTTATATTTGCGTAGACGTCAAAAAATGGTCATTGACTTGTACCGTACGGCAAGTCAAGTTGTCGCAGATTTTGAGTATGTGACACGCAGCGAATTTTGACCATTGATTCGATTTTGTAGGTCACAAGTTAAGACTGTATTTCCTTTACGTGAAACACAAGTAGCGTAGGACCTACGTCACCTACACATAAAAATGTACTCATGCTCACATTGAAAATTAATCATCAATCTACTAAATGATTCTCTCCACATTTTTCACCTACTACTATTTTTGCACAAAGTGCTTATTTTGTCACATAATCTATCTTCTTTCTTATTTAGTAATTAAGCCTTGCTTTCTCATATAGAGATTTGTTTTCCTTAGCTTCCTGTCTTGTAATTGATGGATCCTATGGCCACTTTTTCAGAATCTCAACCTTTGGCAACCCCTCATCTTCACATTCACAATGCCGAAGAGTTGTGGGTGAGTTTTTTGGAAACCTATAGAGCTGGTACTATTCAGAAGCTCTAGTTGGCCGAACAAAAGTTAGGGAATTATACTTACAAGGGGGAAAGATGTTAGACTATTGTAATAATCTCTTTTGTTTGTATATGGAGATGGAGAGTGTCGGGTGGACAAGTACAATGAAGATGAAAGTCAACACTCTCATCATGAAGTTACCCGACGAGTATGAAAATATAGTGTACCGAGTACAAGAAATGACTCACAGTTAATATAAGTGGAACACAGTGGTCCAGAAGATACTTGTGCAGGAGAACACAATTGAGATTAGGAGAGGGCAAAAGAGCATCCAAGCTCTAGCTGCAGGAGAAAACCGATGGGGGAAGGATACGAAGAAACTGTACAAAAGAGAGAGAGGTCACTCTCGAGGAACGAGGCCCCCAAACGCTCTTTGTCACTTTTTCAAAAAGTCGGGAAACTTCATAGCGGATTGTGTTAAGCTGTTTGAGTTGAGGCTCAAAGAGAACTGTGGAGGGGGTTTTTCTAGAGGGAAGAAGATGGCACTTGTGGTCACAAAAGTTAAAGGAGAGACCGAGGACAAGTCCTTTGAGGAGGAGGATGGGGAGCTTCTATATAACAAGAGTTTGGAGGAGAAGGAGATCCCTCGAAAACAGAAGTGTGCTCTCATAGAATTTCGGAATTATCGACTTAAGTGCATCTATGCATATGTTGAAACTTTGTGTGCTCCATTGCCCACAAAAATCGCAGATCCAAAAGAAGCTTATCTAGATAGTGCCGACTCTAAGTAGATATAAACCCAAATGACTGACCCCTTGACAATCACAAACCCATTATAACTTCACCCTTGTGAAAAAAGACTTTTTATGTGCTCAGTTCCACCACAGAATGCAATGTTAGAATATGAGTTTTGGACACATTCACCCACTTTGACTTTCCCTTATAAATGCAGCCACCCACGCAAGAAAAAACTTGTGACTGACTACACTTTTGTGTAGCCTGGACTCCCTTGAGTTCGCAGCAAAAAGAATCACTGAAAATGGTCAAGTAAATTGATAGTTATGGCTGGCCAAAGTTTGCCATTTATACAAGGTGCTCTCTGGGAGAGGCAACTACCTACCCAAAATTTTCTAAGTCCTATTC